>JAQFXP010001293.1:0-20233 GCA_034693685.1 Belba bartosi
TGAAATATTGTCGAAATATAACTGAAATCGAGTTCTCATTATATGCTTTGAATGAAAATACTTTTTATAAGTTTTGCAAAAATTTTTCCGAAGTTTTGAAAACAATTAAAATATCGGAAATAATGAAATTTCATAGAAGAAAATCCGCACCAAATTTCCAAAAGAGTTTAAAATTGTGTCAAAACTTAAAACAATTAATTGTTTTTAAAATGAGTTTTACAGAAGTTTTTATAAATAATAATAATTTGGTTTTTGGGAACAAATTGATTAAAATTGGATTCAATTATAGAAACGAAGACTTAATTGGATTTCAATTTTTGGTCGAAAAGAGGAAAAAGAGTTTAAAAAGTATTTCCATTCAATGCTATAATAGATATGTAACCGAAAATTCATTGAATGGTTTAGTGAATGGATTGACACAAATGTCGGAATTAATTGAATTGAATTTGAATTTGTTTTACAATCGCATAAAAGCCAAACAATTGACACAAATTGGTATAAACTGTAAGAAATTGAAGAGTTTTTCGATAGAATTCAGACCAAAGACTGCAATAGAATTGATTGAAATAATCCAAACAATTAATAAATGGTTTAAACACTTAAATCGATTGTATTTAGTGTTTAATTTTGGATTTAATTTTGATTTATTGAGTGAATCGTTGAATGAATTAAAACAATTAACGCATTTATCGATTGATTTCGAATATAAAACTCCAATAAATGACTTATTTTTCACATCAATTGACAGACATTTACCAAAACTTCAATATTTGTCGATAACTAACGCAAACATAACAGACATTGCATTCAATTGTTTGACAAAACTTCCAAAACTACAGACACTCGAAGTCAGAGGCAATCGACGAGAAGTGAGTGATTCGAGTGCTTTGGAACTGAAAAAGAAATGCAAAAAAGTTATGATAAGTCGATATTAAGAGTTAAGTCGAAAACAATTTGTAATTCAAATACATTTATATCCAAATTATTTTTTAATATTTTAATAATATTTGTATTTATTTTTAGATTGAATTCATTTATCACTCGTTTGTATCAAAAGTGGGTTCAGTCGACGACCGGTGCTATTGGTGTCGGATTGACTGACCAGTGCTCGACCTATAAGGGCCAGAATAGCGAAGAAAATATATTTAAAATTAATCTTAAATTTGTTTTTCAATATGTTTTGCGAATAAATACTTAATTTTGTATTTATTTCACATTTTTGTGAATAATATTCGAAAATATTTTTTGTAATATTTTTCTAAAATTTATATTCAATTTATAACTTATTTTCTCAATTCGTCGATAATTTAATTTCAATAAATTCGAAATTTTTTTTACAAAAAATATTTTATTTTTATTTTATTTGCTTTAATCAATAAAAATAATAAATATTTTAATATAATTTATATTTTATTTTTTAATTTACAAACAATTAGCGAATTGAATGAAAATTTTATTTAAACCATAGTTTAAGATAGGCCAATTTAATTTTATCTTGGTAATTGTTTAATATTTTGCTAACTAATTTGGCAAAAATAAAATATTTGTCTAATTATTTTCAAATAAAGCTCTTAAGCATAAATTTTATTTAATTAATCTAGTACATTAAAATCTAATGTGTTTATAATTTTAAATAGTGTTGTAATTAAAACTTTCATTATAATATTGATTAAATAAAGTAAATCAATTGCAACAAAGCCTAAATCATAATAAAGTTTACTAGATACAGTATCTCAAGCAATAAACGGTGTTTTATTTCTTTAGTTATGTTTATTAACACATTTTCGAAAATAGTGTTTATATAAATTTTGGTTGATTTTGAATTCAAAATTCAATTTGTACAATTTTAAGTAACAAAAGTAACAGTACTGTAATTAATTAAAATACAAAAATTTAATTAAAATTAAAAATTATTTAATAACAATTTTTAAAAAATAAACATGAAGAAATTATAAACTTACATTTATTAATATAAAAATACTATAAAATAATTATATTTTGTTTAATGAATAAATTAAAGCAACAGTCACTTCTAATCATAGATAAAGATTTAAATAAAATAAATTCCAAAATAAGTTCTCATTTACTTAACAACAGTTCATAGAAGCAGTAAATATATATATAATTTAATCCATACCTGATATGGCATCAAACTTCTGGGTATAACCTTCCAGCGTGTGACAGTAGTTTGCTTAGTTAAATAAAAATTTGTAGTAAAAATGCATAATAATTAAGAAATTTAAAATAAAAAAATTAATTAAATAATCACATCTTCAATTTAAAAATAAAATTTATACTAAATAACAAAATACGATTGTACTTTTTACTTACAATACGACAGTTTATAAAAAATATTTAATACAGACAATAATAGTAAAATCTTAATACATTTTTAAAAGTAGATTTATTAAATTCCATTAACTAATTCCTCAAACAAACGCTATATTCCTTTAATCCCAATTAACAATAATTAAAAAATTGATTTATATAAATTATTAGGGTGTATGTAAATAGTAATTATATTTAAAAATTTAGATGTTTGTGTGAAATATTATATTTTACATAAATTAAAATTTTTAAAAATATTATTAATTTGTTAGGTTTAAAAATTATAATTATATATTTTATTTCATGAATTCAAATTGCACTGATAAGTTTAAATAAAAACAGTAAAATAAATATATATTTAATATGCATAAAAGATTAAGGTTTATATTAATATTTAGTTTTATTTAATATAGACGATTTTTGAAAATAAATTGTTTTAAAATACAAAAATTTTTTACTATATTTTAAAAACCCGACTGTACTTTTACTAAATTGATTTACGAAGTAAAATTAATAAAATATATAAATATGTTTATAAAATTTAATAAATTATTTAAAACACAATAAAAAGTTAAATATAAATGAAGTAAATGAACTTTATAAATTTTAAATTAAAATCTGTTAATTTTTAAACATATGTTAATTACCTATTTAATTCATATATGTAAATCATTATTTAGATCATACAATTTTAAATAAAGCAAGTTTAAATCAAATAATTATTTGTATTAATTGAAAATATATTTGAAAAATGAATTATATAAAATCTTTAAATATTCAATTATTTGTAATATTATTATTGATTGCTAAAATTATACTGAGTAACAAATTGAATATAAAATATAAATTTAAAAACTAAATTAAATATTAATATAATTAATTAAATTTTGTTTAAGATAATAAATGTGCACGAAACATTTATAGAAAATGTTTAACATCTCAAGATTACACTAACGAGGGTGTAGAAAATGCGCGAAAATATATTCAAAACAAATTTATAACCGAGGCAATTTATAAACCAGTAAAACCTCCTTGCAAAAAACTTTACGTAAGAAAAGACTTTAAATGTATGCCAGAAAAAGATCGATTAGACTTGCTAAAAATATTGCGTGAATTGTATCGACTTGGCGACATTGAGTATCTAGCTAACGTATATGCTGATTTTTGGTCTGAAACATATAAATTTATGTTTGGTGGTCTTCACAAAATAATGGGTTTTGAATTAGAAAAAAAATTCAGCACATTAATCCAAAATTATATTTGCCAACTTAAGTAATTATTTTTAAAAAAAATAATATAATTAACAAGTATTTAAATTAATATAAATACTAATTATAATCAATTTTTAATAAAGACTATAATTTGGAAACGGCGTTTGGTAAGGATTGAGCACGAGCATTGTTCTGAAAATACTCTAGATTATTAGTGTATGAATATATAGACATATCTTTAATACTGTAAATAAATAACAAGTTTAATAAGTAATTTGTCATTAATTAAAAGCAAAAAATAAGATTAAATATTTAAAAAAATTAAACCTTTCATTGTTAAACGTATACAATAGAGTTTAATGAATAGTTTTTATTTTAATAAATAATATTGAAATAATATTTTAAATAATTTTAGTAAAGTTTTAGTTAAAATCCCCATGCTCACCAAACGCCGTTTTTAACTATAATTAAAAATAGTTTTAATTATTTATTATTTAACAAAAAATTTCATAAATTTTAATAAAATTATCTTTCTATTATTAAAAAGTACAACGAGGTAGATTTTGCATAACCAGAGCGATCGATAATATGGGACTATTTCGGGACAACTGGAAACTATTCGACGTCTTATTGTGTTTCCGATGGAATGTATACTAATCTAAAAATGGTTCGATGTTTGCGTCGACAATGGAATGAGGATGGTACTATGCCACCTTGGTATAGCCCCGAAGTACATACCTCACTGTTTACAAACGTAGACGCAAGCGCTATTATACAAATGCAAATAAATCAAATATTGGGTGTTCACTTTTTACCACATCTATCAATTGGCGGCTGGTATGGCGACCATAGTACGCAATACGCACCACAAGAGTAAGTTAAGAATTTTTATTTAACATATTTAAAATTTTAACAAAATTTTCTGGTTATCTAAATAATTACATAATAAAATGTAATAGCATTTTATAGTATTTTTATATACATTATAATAGAATTTCTACCAATTAATTAAATCTGATATAATTCTAAATATAAATTAATATTTTTAAAAAGCGTTTAAAATATAATAATAGTTTTATTAATTTTAGTAAGGTAAGTTTGTAAAATAATAAGGAATTATAAAATTAATATTTAAAAATTAACCAAGCAAATTATATTTTTTTTAATTGTAGAAGTAATAATAAATTAACCATTTTTTTAAATATAAAACGTTTATTATATTTAAACAAAATTTTAAACGGCTTTTTAAATCAAAATTTTAAAAGCTACTCGGTATAATATATCTATTTTTATTAATTATAGTGCATTAAAAATAGTAAAATTATTTTAAATGTATAAAATTTATTATTGTAGATAAATCAAATTTAAAATTTTTTTATTCTAGCATAAAATTCTTCTAATGGCATGCTCAGTTAGTAAGTCTTGTTTTAAAAGGTGGATTATATAATTGTGCCTCGCTATCACCAGAAAATTTCAATAATGGCATTCAAGCTAACCCTATAACTGGTGAAATTGAAAGAGGAAATTTATTGAATAAAGTAGCATTCTATTCAAATTATACTCAACTTGAGACATTTCAACAAACATTTGGAAATCTGTGTTTTATAGATGAAGACATCGTTACAATAATTGCCAAAATTATTAAGAACGAGCCGTTTCCGGAGACAACAGCTATAAAACGTCTTCGAATAGCACTTCCAAAGGCATTGCTTGAAAAATATTTTCCAATGCTTGCGGCCGGGGATTACAACCCATTAGTACAACATTTGCCAGAAGTGGGTAATTGTAATACTGAGTGCAAACCTATTCTGATGTTTCAACGCTATGAAGACAAAGAGAACGGAAAGCGTAAAATAATAACACTCCAATATGAGCTTGGTGTCAATATCTATCCTGAAGTTCTTGCAGGCCAACAAAAAGCCATTGATTTAGTGCTTGATTTGAATAAATATGGTTATTGTAGTCCATATATTGCTTAATAATTATTATAAATAGAGATTCTATAAGTTTTCCAAAAATGAAGCAAATTAAATTATAACACGCAAAGTTATATTTTATCTCATAATTAATCAAGTCACTTTAATTTATAAAATAATTTTAATTTCTAAAATTTTTAGAATTTGATAATATTTATAAAATTTTGATATTTTTGTATTACTATTGTTTTATTCTAATTTGATTTAATTTAATTTAAAAACTTTAAATAAAAATTATTATTTTTAAATTTTTAAATTTAATAAATATATTAATTAAAATTTGAATTTTTTAAAAATTATTAACTTAACTAACCAAACTATTTACAATAGACAGGCAGGGTAGCGCATTGGTTATAACTTATAAGTTATAAGCAATAAGTTATAAGTTAGAACCGTTGTTTGTAAAGGATTAAGCCGAGCTCGAGCATATTTCTTAAAATAATTTAAATTTTGAATATATAGTCATATGTTATACAAGTAACTAAAATTATAATAAGCAAAGCCGCCCAAACATAAAAATTTATGTTAAAAAATGCAAGCGTTGTTTTTGTCTTGGTCATCTGATTAGCTAATGTTAATCCGCATACATTGTGTGTTTATTGACATTAAATTTAAAAATCTATTTATTTAAAATTTAATTATAAATTATTACAAATTTATATTAGTTAGCAAACAATTAGATTAATTAGATTTGGATATAATTTGATCACAATTTTGATTTAATTCACTCTGGTTCAATTTCTAATATTTTGTTTAATTTATATTTCAATTGAATTTTTAATTTTGTTTATTAAAAGCAGGCAAAAATCCCTCCTTGATTTTGAAAATTTAGATTTATTCCCCCTTTAACATTTGGTTTGCAAATAGTTACCAAACGGCCCCACTCGACTTTTTGCGGCCGGCAAATTCTTTGTTTTTTTAACCAAAATTAGGGCGTCTTTCCTAAATTGGATTTAAATTCGATTTAAATCCAGTTAACATTACTAAATTTAGTTTAAAGTCAGTTTAAACTTAAGATAAATTAGGCAAAATTTTATCATAAATATATAGGATTTTTGAGCGTTTTTGAAAAAAACTTCTCCTTGATCCCCTTAAATTTTTAAAAAAATACCCCCCCCCCATGATACCCCCCTAAATCGGTCGATCTTCTCAATATTAGATTAAAAGTGAGTCTCAATTTGAGTTAAATCTAATTTAGTTTTTTTCTAGCTCATTTTTTCATTCTTCATTTGAACACAATATTCAATACATTTTTTTACTTTATTTCACACATTATTTTAATTCTAATTTTTAATTATAGATTAAAATAATAAAATTTTTAATTCTATAATTCAATTAAAATTGTAACAATATGTTTAGATAGTTATAATTAGCCATAAAATTAACATATCAGACATCCATTAAAAGTGGCTTATAATTGGCTTATAGGGCTCGTCTGATAATAAGTAATTTGTAACAAATTCAATACAAAAATATGAGTTTAAACATTAATTAAAATTTAAAACTTTTATTATACAATATATACAATAGGGTTCAATAAAAAGTTATTATTTTAATTAATAATATTTAATTAATATTTTTACTAATTTTATTGAAATTTCAGTTAAAATCCCCATCCTTTACAAACGACGGGTTTTAGTTATAAGCGACGATAAGCTAGTAGTTTTAAATCCATATTGGGTTAATAATTCTTTCTGATTAGCATCTGCACCAAGAACGAAATGGAAATTTTTCGTTATATTTTAAAAATATTAATGATAGTTAATGATAGTTATAATGTTCAAAAATTTTTATGAAAACATTTTAAAAATAATAATAATAATTTTGTACAGTTACTACTAACCAGTCTGTTATAGTAACCAGACTGGATAATATAAATCTAGTAAATAATGATCAGATTTTGAAGTATATTTAAGTATAGCATTCGTTTAAAAATTTAATAAAAAAGAGTTTATTATATAGTATATGTAAAATGTTCTTTCTTTAATTTTTGCCGACCAAGGAGAGTAAATGTTATTTTCTGCCGACTTTTTCAATATCTTATTCTAACAATTTGATCTTAATTTTTAAATAATAAATTTTGAATTTATTTATAAAATTAATATCATTAAAATGCTAGAAAAAAATGTTATACAACTTTAAATTGTATGTATTTTGTATTAACATAATTATTGTATTTATAAAATATTGACAACATATGTTCAAAAGTTTAAATTAGTTAATTAAACTTCAATTAAAAAATTGTTAATTTTGTAAAACTTTTATATAAATTAAAACAAATACACAAATTTAAGTATTTATATTTTATTCTAAAATTACTAAAATTAAATAACAAGTTTAAATAATATAGTTTTATTTAAAATAATGTTCTCTAACAAAGTAATCATAATTTTTCTAACAATAAGTATTGGTTTTATTTATAAAATCAATAGTTCAGAACAACTAGAAAAGAAATGTAATAAAATTTTTAAATTAATGCAATTTATATTAATATAATTATTGTCTTTTAATAGTAAACAATGTAAATGAATGTTCAAACAATATCTACAAACGCTGTGCAATACCCAAGTATACGGAAGAAGATGTAGAAAACGCCAGAAAGTATATTCAAAACAAATATATCAACGAGGCTAGTTATAAACCAGTAAATCCACCTTGTAAAAAGTTATATGTTAGAAAAGATTAGAAATGAATGCCAGAAAATGAACGAATAGAACTGCTGAAAATACTGCGAGAATTATATCGCCGTGGTGATATTGAATATCTAGCAAATGTACATGACAATTGGTGGCCAGTAACGCACAAGTTTGAATTTGTTGCATTTCATCAATTACTCCTACTTGTACTTGAAAATAAAATTAAAAGATATAATCCAAATCTATACCTTCCTGTTTGGGCAAGTATAATTATATATTAAAAGTTTATTAATAATAATATCTAAAAATGATATTTATCTATATTATTTTAATAAATTATTTTACTAAAATTTTATTTAAATTTATCAATTTAATTTATTTTTAATAAACTAGAATCCTGAGTTGGATTTTGCACAACCGGAGCGATCAATACTATGGGACTATTTCGGGACAACTGGAAACTATTCGACGTCTTATTGTGTTTCCGATGGAATGTTTACTAATCTAAAAACGGTTCGATGTATGCGTCGGCCGTGGAGAGAGGATGGTACTATTCAACCTTGGTACGGTCCCGAAATGTTTACATCAGTATTCCAAAATATTAATCTACCTGCATTTGTGTCACTTCATTTTCTACCACATCTTGCAATTGGCGGCTGGTATGGCGACCATAGTATCACTTCTGCACCAAATGAGTATGTTGACATTTAAAAACAAATTAAAAATAATTATTTATATTTAATTTTAAAAATTTAAAAATAATTATTTCTTTAAACAATGCTATTATTTTAATAATTTTTATATTAATAACATGTTATATTTCTATTTGAATTTAGTGTTGTATTTTTTCTATGGCATAATAATGGTATATCACCTTTATTAAGTTTGGGTTTATATAATTCAATATATTTAACCCCAGCATCCCTTAATCAATTAACAAGTATAAATCAAATAACTGGCGAGCCTGAATTAGGAAACATTCTAGACAAGGTGGTTTATTTTACAAATTACACAGTCTTGGAAACGTACCAGTTTACATTTGGTGATTTATGTTATATAACCGAAGATGTGTTAGATAAAGTTACGCAGGTGATTAAAGGAAAACCGTACCCAGAGCCATTAGCCATTAAACGTCTTCGTAAAGTACTTCCAAAAGAGTTGTTTCAAAAATATTTTCCAATTTTCGCGGCCGGGGATTACAACCCATTAATGCATTCTTTGCCAGAAGTGGGTAATTGTAATACTGAGTGCAAACCTATTCCTGAGTTTCAACGATTTGAAGACACTGAGAATGGTAGACGTTTGAATGTTCGATTTCAATATGATCTTGGTATTAATATTTCGCCTCAGATGCTTGTTGCTGAACAGCTAGCGGCAGATTTAAGACTCAAATTGAATAAATACGGCTATTGTAGTCCATATATGCCTTAATATTAATTTTCAAATAATGTTGTGTTAAATTAATAAATTATCTTTAGAATTAATTGTATTCTAACATGTTAGTATTCCATATCTATCAGAATTATATAATGAAATTATTAAATTTTATTTTTTGATATTTAAAATTTAATCAATATTTGTAATATTTAATTATTTCATTTAAAATATTCACAAATAACTAATTATTTAGACATATATTTAAATTTTATATATGTTTTCCGTTAATCAGTGGCTCTGCAATAAGCGATCATTTTTGTAACTAAAAGCTTATTGCGATGAGAGCCGGGTATATAAAGCAGTGATGACCAACTATTAAGAGTTCAAAATTGTTAGTTATCTTTTTTAATGTTTATTAAGAAATACAAAACAAGTTATCTGCAATGATTCGCGGGAGTCACTGCAGATATACTGCTTTTTAATGTTTAATAATCAGTAAAAAAACTAACTAACACTTTTGAACTCTTAATAGTTGGTCATCACTGATATAAAGCACTGCATTACAGTCAAACCTGTCGGCCACATGAGTTAAGCCAAAGCTATAAAGAGTAATAATAAGACTAAGTTCAAAGCAATAATATAGAGACAGTACTACTGTGGCTCATATGGACGGCAGGTCTGATTACAGTTCATTAGACAGTAGTCTTCTCTTTACAAAGTTTCAATTGTCAACTTTTAATTTTGTGCAATAGAGATTGCAATCTGATCTGATTAGATATGAGCCGATTTGTAATCAAAATTTTTTACTCAACTGACTTAAATCTAAAACATTAATCCTAAATTCTAAGAATTTGAACATATTTAATTCTTTCTTACACATGAATATTAATTATAATTTTTAACAGATTAAATTTAAAATTAATTTTAATTTGTTAAAGTTCACTTACATATAACTATTATTTTAATAATATTTATATTAGTAACATGTTATTAAATATAAATTTATTTAAATAATTTTTATTTTGTTATAGTTTTACATTTACTTTATAGCATAATTCTGGTATAGCAGACATACTAAGAGTGGGATTATATTAATATAATCCAATATATTTAACCCCAGCAGCTCTTAACCAAGCACTAAAAATTAATCCACTAACTAACAACCGTTTATTAAATTTTTTTATTTCATGCCCGAGAGCTTTTTCCTGCACAACCGGAAGTTTTAACCAAGTCAGGAATCGTCATTTGCACCGTTAACTTAAAGATTGACAATTAAGTTATTGCTAAAATTATCATCTAACAAAATTTATTTATTTTTTAAATTACAGATAATTTTAATCAATTATGTAATCACCGTCATTATCAATAATAGTCCCCCATCTACCCACCAAATTTTCTATCCCCCTCTTGAAAGACTTTGGCTCTTTAGACGAGATAAACAATAAGATGTCGTTTTAAACCTCTTCATTATTATTGAATATCATGCTCCATCTTGTTTTTTAAATGATTATAAAAAGATTGGAATAGATGATAATCGGAAGGCGCCATATCTGGGCTATAAGCTAGATGGGGCATAACCTCATAACCCAGCTCACCAATCTTCTGTATGGTGAGGCGCGCAACGTATTGTCGATCATTAACGTGGTGGAGAAGAACGCCTTTCCTGTTCATAAGTGATGGCCGATTCCGAATGAGTGCACTATTTAAACAATCCAATTGCTGGCAGTAGATCTTAGCTGTGATGTTTAAGTTGCGATCTTACAGTTTTCAATAGACTACCACTTTTATATCCTACCAAATGAAGAGCATTATTTTATCGGGTAAAATCCGGCTTTTGGGGTTGGTACAGATGCTTTACTACAACTTAACCATTGATCTCTTCTCCGGACGTTAGCATAGAGCACCTATTTTTTGTCTCCAGTGACAATTCGGTTCAAAAATTACTAACAATTATTCTGGCTACGAAGATACGCGGCGATCGTTTGACGCTGAACTTTCTGATAATCTGAAAGTTTGTGCGAAACACAAATCCCGTGTTTGAGGATTTTCGCCATCTGTTGAAGATGTTAACAGATTGCCTCATGAGAGCACTCCTTAGTGGTGGCCAACTCTCGCAATGTCTGCCGCGGATTTGATTCATTTAAGCAATTCAATCAATCATTATCGACATCGATTGGACGACCAATTCTGGGTTGACCAACTTGGTACAGTCCAGAATTGTTTACAGCAAGAATACAAATTCCTACTGTTAATTTTCTTGATTTTAAATGGAACTCACTTTTTGATACATTTTTCAATTGGCGGCTGGTATGGCGATCATAGTGTCACGATTGCACCTAATGAGTATGTTGATTTTAAAATTTTTAAAATAGTTATTTGTAGATTAAAAAATAATAAAAATTTATTAATTCTAAATATACAATTTTTTATTATTTTAATAATTTTTATATTTTGTTATATTTTGCTGAAAATAATTTTTTAAATTTTAATTACCTTTTTTATATGGCATAAATTATTATCTATACTACAAGTGGCTTTATATAATTCAGCATACTTAACACCAGTACAATATAACACAGCGTTAGGTTTAAACTCAATAATTGGAGAGTTTCAAGTAGAAAACATACTCGACCCGGTTGTTTATTTTACAAACTACACAATCCTCGATGCGTGCCAGATTACGTTTGGTGATTTATGTTTTATATCCGACAATATGCTAGCTAAGGTTATCCAGGTGATTAAAGAAAAACCATATCCCAAACCAATTGCGTTGCAACGGTTTCGAAAAGCTCTTCCTAGAGAGTTGTTACAAAAATATTTTTTAATTTTCGCGGCCGGGGATTACAACCCATTTATGTAACATATGCCAGAAGTGGGTAATTGTAATACTGAGTGCAAACCTATTCCAATGTTTTCACGTTATCGAAATAATGAAAATGGCAGACGTTTAGAAGTTATATTAAAATATAATCTTGGTGTTAATGTTCTGCCTATAATACTTGAGAATCAACAAAATGCGATCGATTTGATACTTGATTTGAATAAATATGGTTATTGTAATCCATATATTGCTTAATATTAATTGAATCAAGTTTAAAATAAATATAAGCTTATAATTGCATTTTTACATTTGGTTATTATCAGTGGTAAACAAATTTAAAAATTTTTGTTAAATAGGAAAAAATAATTTTTGTATTTAAAATGTAAAAACTAAACTGTGTAGTATATTTTTAAATTTAATTTTACGTTATATCATATTAAGATTCTTTTAAATATCCAGAACCTATTTAATTTATTTATGTATAAATTTATAAAAATCAGAAATATTTATAAATATATCTCAAATTATTTTAAACGCATGATTGACAATATCTTGTTAACTTAATTGGTTTAAACTAATTTTTAATATTGTAATATAAATGTTTGTGGTATTAATAAAGAAATAATATTTTGGTTTTAACTAATAATTTATAAAATAATTTGATTAAACAATCTTGAGATTGTTTTTAGTAATCTCTTCTCACTTTAAATAATCACAACTTATTTGAATCATTCTTTATAACACTAAACTACAATATTTTATGTGGGCTCTATCACATAAGAAAGTCATTTAGCATTCATCCATTTGCAACACTGATTATTATTATATATTTTGTTTAAAATAGAAATTAACTACCTTAATTGCCAGAAGTGGGTAATTGTAATACTGAGTGCAAACCTATTCTAATGTTTTCACGTTATGTTGATAATGAGAATTGGAGACGTAAGGATGTTAGATTAAGATTTGATTTATGTGTCAATGTTATGTGTAGTGAACAACAAGCAATTGATTTAATACTTGATTTGAATAAATATGGTCAGAGATGATTCAATCTCATAGTTCAAAAGAGTTAATTAACATTTTATATTATTTGCTAAGCATACAAAAACAATATAACTGCAATGGCCACTGGTGGCCACCGGTAGTCATTGCAGATATATTGTTTTTGTATGCTTAGTGTATGGTATAAAACGTTAATTAAATCTTTTGAACTATGAAATGTGCCCATCTCTGAATATGGTTATTGTAGTCCATATGTTGTTTATTATTAATTTTAGCAATTTTTAATTTTATTTAGTTTTATTATTTGGATTTTATTATTTATTCTTATATTTGAAAACTTTTAGCAAATTTATGTTAAATTAATAAATTAACACTAGACTATTTTTAATGTTAACATTAGAATATATAAACTAATTTATTATTAGTGTATAACTAACTTTAATTATTAAGGATTAAATTATATTTTAGTACTTATGCGATTTAATATAAATAATTTTAAGTTTAATTTTTATTAAATTATAAAATGATCATTTAGAAATATTTTTAAATTTATTGTAAGTTTATTGACAAACAATACAACTTTTAAGTTCTTGGTCCACTTAATGCCATTTGTTTAATATTATCCTGCAACTTATAGAAATCAGCAAATAAAAATTAATTTATTATAAATTTTACAGATTTTAGAAATAAATTTATATTTTTGCCATGCTTGTTTATCAATTATTAGTGTTTTCAGAATAAGCGGCTTAATATTGCAAAACATTATAAATTTACAATAAATATTTAGCTTGAATATTTATGGATTTTGGATTTTAATTAAAAATTGATGTTTAATGTAAGACAGAGATTGAAAAGGTCGGCCGATCCAGGAAAAGGATCAGAAAAGGAATTTGTAAAAAATTTTGGCCAAAAATCTAAAGGGGGATCAGGGGAAGAATTTTTCCAAAAACGTTTAAAAACCCATATTTTCCCTAATTTAACTGGATTTAAACTAAATTTAAATCCGATTTAGCATCAATTTAAGAAAAATTCTCTAATTTTGGGCAAAACACCAAAATAATTTGCCGGCTGCCTTGACGGCCGCAAAACGTCGAGGGGGGGATAAAGTCCAATTTTTAAAATCAGTGGGGATTTTTGCCTGATCCCCCTTTTAAATCTCTAATGTAAGATAATAATAAATTAATAAATTAAATTTACAACTAATTATTTATTGCACTAAAAATTTCATAATATATATAATTTATAGTTTAATGAATTTTTATTTTTATTAATAAACTTAATATTAAAATCAGTTTTAATTAAGCAAGCTTATTTTAAAATTTTACACAATTTATTTGTTAAAGAAGTGGTTTGCAAAATTGCCTATAAGTACTACAGAAATACTACAGATATACAACAATTTTAAGTATGTGTTTTAACAATGTAATAATTATTTGTTTAATTAAAAAAAAATTTGAATAAATAAAAAAAACTGTAAAAATAAAAATAAGACAAAATGTAATAAAACTTAAAAATTTAATTTTGTTATATTAATATAATTATTGTTTGTATAGAATAATATTATAAAAATATTAATAACACATGTTTAATAAAAATTAAATTAGTTGAATAAACTTAAACTGGAACATGTTAATTTATAAAATTAAATTCTATATAAATTAAAGCAAAGAGACAAACTTAATTAATAATAATATTTTATTTTATATAATGTGTTTTAACAAAATAAATATAATTTTTTTGACAATAAGTATTGGTTTTATTTGTAAAATTAATAGTAATGAAAAGCAAGGAAAAAAATGTATTAAAACTTTAAAATTAAACTAAGTTGCATTAAAACAATTATTGTTTTTTAAGTGAGCAAGGATGAATGTTCAAACAATATCTACAAACGCTGTTCATATCCCAAATATACGGAGAAAGATGTAGAAAATGCCCGAAAGTATATACAAAACCTATATTTGACCGAGGCAGCTTACAAACCAACGAAACCACCTTGTCAAAAGTTAGTTATAAGAAAAAATTGGAAATGTATGCCAGAAAATGAACGAGTAGAATTGCTGAAAATATTTCGAGAATTATATCGCCGTGGTGATATTGAGTACCTAGGCAATATACATGACAATTGGTGGAGCTTTACGCACAAAATTGATTTTTTTCCATTTCATCAATATCTTAATCTTGTGCTAGAGAATAAAATTAGAAAATTTAATCCAAATTTATATCTTCCCGTTTGGGTTCGTATAGTTATATTTTTTAAAATGTATTAATGATAATATATATATATATTATAAGTTTAAATCTAAACATATTATGTATTTAAAACATTAAAATTTAACAATTTAATTTATTTTTGATAAAATAGGATCCTGAAGTGGATTTTGCACAACCAGAAAAATCATTAATTTGGGACTATTTCGGGACAACTGGAAACTATTCGACGTCTTATTGTGTTTCCGATGGAATGTTTACTAATTTAAAATTGGTTCGATGTCTGCGTCGGCAATGGAATGAGGATGGTACAATGCCAATTTGGTTTGGTCCTGAACAGTATACAGCATTTTTTCAAAACCCAGCTAGTAATTTTATTTCTTCTCTTGGCACTCATTTTTTGGTACATTTTTCAATTGGCGGTTGGTATGGCGACCATAGTATCACGATTGCACCTAATGAGTATGATGATTTAAAAAATAAAAAAATAAGCATTAGTAGATTAAAATATAATAATAATTTATTAATTCTATTTATACAATTTGCTATTATTTTAATAATTTTTATATTAATATTTTATTATAATTTGCCAAATTTAATTTTTTAAATTTAATTTAGTGTTACATTTTTCTTTTGGCATAATGTATTGGCTTTACAACGATTGACATTTTATAATTCAGCATATTTAACTCCAGTACAATATAACTCAGCATTAGGTGTAAATCCAATAACTGGGGAGTTTCAAATATCAAACTTACTCGACCCGGTAATTTATTTTACAAACTACACAGTTCTAGATTCATACCAGCTTGCATTTGGAGATCTATGTATTATATCCGAAGAAATGATAGTTAAAGTTACCCAGTTGATTAAAGGAAAACCATATCCGGAGCCAATTGCGTTGCAACGGCTTCGAAAAGCTCTTCCGAAAGAGTTGTTACAAAAATATTTTCCAGTTTTCGCGGCCGGGGATTACAACCCATTAATGTATACTTTGCCAGAAGTGGGTAATTGTAATACTGAGTGCAAACCTATTCCTATGTTTCAACGCTATGTAGACTCTGAGAATGGAAGACGACAGAATGTTAGACTGCAATATGATCTTGGTCTTAATGTTCTGCCTACAGTACTCGAAGTTCAACAAAATGCGATCGATTTGATACTCGATTTGAATAAATATGGTTATTGTAGTCCATATATTGCTTAACATACATCCAATCCAATATAAAGAATTGAAATAATTTTTTTTATAAACTGGATCATTTTTATTACAATTTTGTATAGCTTTTGTTTTAGAAATATTTTTATTATAAAGATACAAAAATGCAATAAACCAAATAATCTTTTTATGGAAATTGATTATCTATTTAATAGAACAAGATTAATTTATTTATTAATATATTTTTGTTCTATTTATGAAATATAATCTGAAAGCAAGACTAAACAGTAGATGACCAGTAGATAATAATTACAACTAGCTAAATTTTAAAATTAGAAAATTATAATTCTTTTAATTTTTTTTATTAATTTAACATGTAAAAAGCACACCGATATTGTTTTACTTAGTTATTATTAGATGTACATTTTTAATTTTACGTTTTAAATTGTAAAACATTAGCTAATTAAATTTTGATGGCGGACTTACACAGCCGTCAAATCAGGTGGTCTGGAGTGCGCATTTTTATACTACTATAATTTTGATCACACATTTCTGAAACTGACTGTATATAAATTATATGTTTAAATCTAAAAAAAGTTTATTTTTAATACATTAAAATTTAACAATTTAATTTATTTTTTATAAACTAGATTCCTGAGGTGGATTTTGCACAACCGGAGAAATCATTACTTTGGGACTATTTCGGGACAACTGAAAACTATTCGACGTCTTATTGTGTTTCCGATGGAATGTTTACTAATCTAAAAACGGTTCAATGTATGCGTCGACAATGGAATGAGGATGGAACAATGCCAACTTGGTACAGTCCGGAATTGTTTACAGCATTTTTACAAAGTCCTACTATTAATTTTCTTCAATCTGATGGAACCCACTTTTTGGTACATCTGTCAATTGGCGGTTGGTATGGCGACCATAGTATCCCTTCTGCACCTAATAAGTATGAATTAAAATATTATTTCTGCACTTAATAATAAAATTTGCTATTATTCTAATAATTTTTATATTAATATCTAATTATATTTTGCCAAAATTATATTTTTTTATTTAATATAGTGTTACATTTTTTTTCTGGCATAATTTATTTTCATTAAATCGAGTGGATTTATATAACTCATCATTGTTAACTCCAGTTGGATATAACACAGCGTTAAGTGTAAATCCAATAACTGGAGAGTTTGAAGTAGGAAACTTACTCGACCCGGCAGTTTATTTTACAAACTACACAATTCTAGATTTATACACGGTTACATTTGTTGATTTATGTTATATATCCGATGATATTTTAGCTAAAGTTACCCAGTTGATTAAAGGAAAACCATATCCATGACCAATTGCTTTGCAACGGCTTCGAAAAGCTCTTCCGAAAGAGTTGTTACAAAAATATTTTCCAGTTTTCGCGGCCGGGGATTACAACCCATTAATGTATACTTTGCCAGAAGTGGGTAATTGTAATACTGAGTGCAAACCTATTCCTATGTTTCAACGCTATGTAGACTCTGAGAATGGAAGACGACAGAATGTTAGATTGCAATATGATCTTGGTTTAAATGTTCTGCCATATGTACTTAATATTCAACAAACTGCGATTGATTTGATACTTGATTTGAATAAATACGGTTATTGTAGTCCATATGTTGTTTAATATAAATTGTAACAAGTTTAAAATAAATCTAAACTTATAATATTGCTTTTAATATTTGGTTATTATCAGTGAGGCACAAATTCAAAAATTTATGTTAAAAAACAAAACGTAATTTCCGTATTCAAAATGTACCATGCTTATATGTTTACACATATATATTATGCTGTTTATCTATAAATAATATTGAAAATCTGACAATTTCTGGCAATAGTAAAAATTACAATTGCCAAATTAATTTTAAAGTAATAATATTATATAAATTACTGAGCAATTTATTAAGTTAGAAAAAATTAAATAAAAAATAGTTTAATAAGTTTTCATTTATTTAATATAATCTTGTCAATTGTAAATTATATTTTTTAAATTTAATAAAATTTTTTATTAAAATAATTTTAATATATTTAATAGACTGTAAGTTAAAATTATATAAATAATATTTTATATATAAAAATTAAAAATACTTGGTGGAACTAATTAGAGATATATATAGGAATACCTATTTAAGAGTCAAAGTTTTTAAAATTATATTTTTCTTTTATTAAGCGCATTGGCAGATATAATTATTGATTATGTAATTAACTAAAAATTAGCTTTAATTTTAAATTAAAAAATTTTGCAAATGGTCTGAGATTTGTGTTTCACTCCTAGTTAGTGTTACAATAAAATTAACTATAAAAATATATTATTTTATTTTATTTGTTAAATGAACTTAAATTAAAATTTGTAAATTTAAAAAACATCTTGTTAAATACTGTAAAAATAAACTAACTAATTGAAATTAAATTTAAAAATACAAATTTTTAAAAATTTTACATAAATTACAGCAAGTTTATATAGTAGTTTCATTTCATATAATGTGTTCTAACAAAATAATCAAGGGTGGGAATTTTTCAAAAAAATTTAGCCAAAAACTTAGGGGGGGGGGTGAGAATCAGGTGATAGATTTTTACAAAAACGCTCAAAAATCCCATATATTTATAATGAATTTTTTCTAATTTAATTAGATTTAAACTGCGTTTAAATTAAATTTTGCTAATTTAACTGGATTTAAACTGGATTTAGGACTAATTTAGAGAAAATTTTATAATTTTGGGCAAAAAATTCTAAAAATTTGCCGCCCGCCTTTGTCGGCCGGCAAAAAGATGAGAGGAGTACCTTTTCGCGGACCAAATGCTAGGGGGAGAATAACTCCCAATTTTCAAAATCCGAGGGATTTTTGCTTGATACCCCTCTACTCAATCTCTGATTCAATAAACTTAATATTATAAACAAAATGTTACACAATTAATTTATAAATTTATTGATCTTTATAACATGTAAATTTTTTAATTTATTTGTTATAAAATAAATATGGAAAACACATTTATATTAAATTAAAAATTTTATATAAATCTTATATAAATAGAATTATTTAAAATATAGTATATTAATTTGTTAAAATGTATTTTAACAAAATTTTAAAATATATTGTTTTATTAATTAAAGCTTGGAGAATAAAATCTAGATATACCATATACTACTATCTCATTTTCGATTCCAGATCCTAAGCTTAATTATAATTTGGCTTGGCGTTTCGGAGCTTTTCTGAAGCTTTCTCTATTGTAGTAGGTAGTGACTTTGGATGGGTTTTTATAAAAATAAATTTAAACTAACAAAATATTTTAGTGTCGAATATGATAATGTCGAAAATGTTAATGTCGAATATAATAATGTCGAAAATGATAATGTCGAATATGATAATGTCGAATATGCTAATGTCGAATATGCTAATGTCAAATATGATAATGTCGAAAATGTTAATGTCGAATATAATAATGTCGAAAATGATAATGTCGAATATGATAATGTCGAA
>JAQFXP010001294.1:0-20231 GCA_034693685.1 Belba bartosi
GCGTCTGTTCTGATCTAGCTAGCAAAATTTTAACAACCGTCTCTCGAAAATGTATTAAGATCATACTGTTAAGTCTTTTTTACTGTTTATTAAGAAATACAAAACAATATATTTGCAAAGACTAGTCTGGCCTATCTCAGGACTATTCAGATAACATGTTTTTGTATGTTTAATAAACAGTAAAAGAGCTAACTAACACGTTTGAACTTTACTAATTGTCTCTCACTGCTTTATATTATACCCAGTGCTAAACCATTTTAAAAATTAAACAAATTCTTAAATTTCTATAATAATTTGTTTCTTGAATCATCAGGATCATTTATTAATTTTGAATGCTTTAGCTTGAAATCTTTTCAAAAACGCCTTTATCTATGTCTAGTCATAACTCATTTAAAAGAAAAATAATATCTGAATGTCTGTCCACTTCAGACTTATTTGACATAAACTCAATCATTTATTTCAGTTTGAATCGACTCGAGACGACATTAAAATTACATTTTTATCTCACATTTAATATATATAGTAAAAAGGCATAAAAATATCAAATAACATTAAAAAAGTAAAATGCCATGTTGGAATGCAAACACAAACTAAAATTGCATTACGAGCCAAGTCAGACAAATATTTGTAGTGAATGCTCTGGAATGCTAAAAAACAAAAATTTAGCCATAGTTTTAACCAGATCGATTGCAAAGATAAAGTCTTGAATAAAATATTCTTAAGTTCTTTTTACATCCAATTAAATATTTATTTCTGTATTAAACTAAATGCATTGTAATGGTGAAGATGATACTTGTAAACTTGGTAAATTAGATGAAAGTACCACTTTTATTCTGAATTAGATTCTTGTTTTATTGCGTTTGTATTGAATTTATTTATTACAATTTAGTTATAATATTAATATTTACTATGAGTTTAATACTGAAGTGATTTGTTTTTAAAATAAAATGTTGATTGCTAAATTGATAGATTAGTAGCAAAGTAAACATTTTATAATTGTTTATTAATATTGATGATATTTTAAATAAATATATTTATGAATACAATTAATTTTTATTTTTGATAAACGCTTAAAATTTTACTGACTGTAAGCTAAACACTAATATTATTTTAAATAATTATTATAATTAGCAAATATTGATAGCAGAAATATTTTAAACTTGTTCAAGCTAATATAATTGTAAAATTCCTGTATTAAAAATGTTTTAGCTTACTTCCTTTCCGATAAGGATGTAAACCAGGTATTGAGAAGTTATTTGTGCTAAAAGTGTGCAAAAATATATAAATTATGTTAATAAAAAATTATTTCTGAATGGCCATAATTTTAGAAGATATAATTAATAATTAAATTGCTCTTCAATTAGTTGTATTGTATCAGCTAGTATGCTTAGCATTGATCTGAAGTACAGTATTTATTATATAGTCAAACATGCTATATACTTCAGATCAATGCTAAGCATACAGAATTTTGACGCAAATAACTTCTTAATACCTGATTTATATTCTTTTTGAAAGGGAAGTTAGCCATAAACAAATATTTTAACATTGTCAAGGGAAAAATGCAAAAGTTTTTAATACTTTAACTAGTAAATAATCATAATATATAAATTGTATGACAAAAGATATATAATTTGAAAAAAATAAATTTTAAAACTATTTAACAGCTAAAATATGATATATTTTATCACTAAGTTATTGCTACTTAATTTAAATATTTATCTAGGTTAAAAGCAGATAAATATTAAATTAGAATTTTGTTAATGTATCAAATTTGCATTAATAATTAACCTAGGGTATAATTTAATTAGACTCCATTGAATAAATAGTATATAATTTTAATTAATAAAACATAAAAATTTGTAAACATTTAATTAAATTAAAAAGTATTTTAAAAATTTACAAAATTTCAAAACTATTTCTTGTGTTTGAAAAATTGATTTCTCAGCCAAAGACTAATATTTTCAAAAGTAATATCTTACTTCTAACAAAATGCATGCATTTTATTTCATCTTGTTTGAAAAGCACATATCCTTTGAACCGATGATTGATCTATAGGTTTGATATTAAATAAAAGAAAAATATAGAAAAAATTGAATTTTTGTAAAATATATTTTTTTCCCCAAAACATTGTCAATCATTTAAATGTATTGAATAGAAAAATAATAAAGTTTTTTGTGGAAAAAAAATTGAAAATTTGAGATCCGGTGAAAAAATATTTTATTTTATTATTAGAAAAAAATCGGAAAACTTCTCAAATGACCCAAATATTTGTTAAAAAAGAATAAAAATATTTAGGTTTCAAAAATCAATTTAAATGAATTAAATATTTTTAGCAATCTAACAAGGAGAAAAATAGTAATTTTTCAAAATTAACTTTTTTGAAGTAATAAATAATTATTAACAAAAAAGAAATTGTTTTCTAAGTTAACGAACAATTTGTTATACGAACTCTTCATTGTATTAATTGTCTATTGTCTGTGAAGTAAAGACCGCAATAAGACATTGAAAGTAATGGTTGTTTCGAAAATTGTTCCCAACATTCGTTAAACTTTATTTTTGCCACTTTTTCCCCGATTGCCATAAATTCTACTTAAGTCGCAAAAACTTTCTAACTGTTTGACTAATACTATAATTTTGCAAACATTTTCTCATCTAATCAATCATTAAATGCTTTTTATTGTTTTTTGTTGCCATTTTATGAAGTTATAGTCAATTTGAACTTGATAAATAAATGTTTATTAAACAGAGTTATTAATATTTATATAAGTTATATATAGAATATTTATAGTTTATTAATATGTATTAGCAAAAATCAAGTTGTTATCAAATTTAGTTCGACATTCATTTGTTTTTATTTATAGATTATTTTATTAAACATGTTAATTTATTTAAAAATATTATGTACATAAATATAATAATTTAAAAATAATTTAAGAATATTAATAGTTAATTAACTTGTACAAATTATTAATGACATGCTTGGGATTTTAATTTAATCTTGAAAAATAATAAATTATGATTTTATCTAAAATTTTGTTTTGAAACAAATAGAAATAAATAAAAATTTAAATTTAAATAATTATAAAACAAATATTGAACTTGAAAAAAATTTACATCAAATTAAAATAAATAATTTTTGTTTAATAGACAAAAATAATGATAAATCAAGTTTTGAGCGTCAAATTAGATTACATTTTAATTCAATACTGAATACAAAAAAAGCCAAATCTAAAGACAGAATTGATAAGGAAGTCAAAGCTTAGCGAATTTATTTATTATGCAAATTCTTTTATCGCAAATTCTCCTGCCTACTTTTTTGAATAATTTTTGCCAAACAGTTTATCTGTTGCCAACGAATTTGCAATTAAAATCACTTTTATTCCAGCACGTTCTTTTTAATACATAATATTCTAATATACAGATATGCAGTATATTTCGATTTGCCTTAAGAAACATAACTGAATATACTTTATATTTCACTCAATTCAGTGCCAAAATCTGTTTACTCGGATTGCAATGTTTTAGCTCTAAAATGCAAAACATTTTCAATTCCTATTCAGAGCAATAACTTAATCGAATAAGTCATGCATTGATTTTTTGTATTAAATTTGATTTAAAACGCACATAGTTGTTTTTTTGTCTTTTACGGGTGCTCTTTTTCTGCCAATATCATTTTGAAAATTTAAATGTTTAAAAACAAAAATATTTTAACATGTTTTAATTTTTTAAAACTAGCTAACGAGTAAGAGCAGAAAATGTGTGCATGTACAATATGTATTTATTGATATTATGTTAATACAAAAAATATTTTGTTTTAAGAAATTAAATTATTTCAGAATTTTAAGGAAAGTTCAAAAATACTATAAAGAAAATTAATTGAGACATAAAACTAGGGATTGAGAAGGTCGGCCGATTCAGGGGGACCAGGGGAATTATTTTTCTAAAACGCTCAAAAAACCTATTTATTTATAATAAAATTTTACATAATTAGAATTAAATTAAATATATTTAATTTAACTAAATTTAACCCGAATTTAGCAGCAAATTAGGTCAAAATTTTCAATTTTTGTCAAAAAAAAACCCAAAAAGTCAATAGGTGCCTTTTCGAGGACCAAATGTTAAATGCTAAGGGGGAGGGGGTAAATGCAAATTTTCAAAATCAAGGGGGTTTTTGCTTAATCCGCCTTCTTGATCTCTACATAAAACCAAGCACAACAGAGTACAGTATAATAAATAAATAGAAAGTTTAATAATTAAATGCGAAACAGTGTAACTGAAAACTGTATTTCACTCAACACTCGACGTGAATCCCATTTGTGATGAAAAACTTTAGGAAAACTTTTATACAATTATAGCCTAACGTCGAAAGCAATTAATTTTAATACAATTTTATTACTTTTATTTCGCCACTAATCCCACCGTAGAGTCAGATCTGGGTTTGCAGAGAGTGTGCGAAACGACGTCCGCCGCCAGTCATCCCTCCGTCGCAGCAAACGAGCCGTCATTATAATGACAGCTATTATAGTAAAGTCGAAACTCCGCCATCGAATCCATCAAATCCATCGAATCCGTATCCGCCGCAGCAAATGGCCGGACAGAGTGGACCCAACTTTGGCCAAAACACATATCAGATGCAAACACAGCCCCAATTCCCAGCGCAATATCAACAGCCGCTGCCGCAGCAGCAGCTGCCGGCCGGTCAACAGCTCCCACATCCTCACCAACTCCAACAACAACAACAACGATCTCATTCGCAAAGTAATATCAACACTCAGTTGAGAGCTCTTCCAAGAACTTCATCGCTGGAACAGCCGTCCGGCTATGAGAAGGCGATGCAAATGCAAACGCAGTCACCGCCGCACCAGAGCTACAGTCAGCCACAGCTCGAAGTCGGGCCTCAACAGTACCAACAGAATCAACAACCGTTTGAATCGCCGACCCGTCAGCGAAATGCTATGAAAGGCCCATCACATCCGCCCCCCAACCAGACGGGTCTGTTGCACAACCCGGGCCAACACAACTACGAACAGGTATTGATTCGATTGTCGATTAAATTGCTTTGAGATTTTGAATGTTATGTGTTTTGGCGATTGGTTTATAATTAATGAGTTTTAAGTTAAAATTATGCAATTTTGTATTACAGTGTTTTATGAGTGTTCATTATAATGGTATATTCATTATACTGGCACTTCATTGTAATTGTCTAAATTTATATTGAATTTTAGGAAAATTAAGCAAGTATGATTTTCCAAGTGCTTCAAATATAAAATAAATATAAATTTTTAAATTAAATTGATTTAAATAAAAATTAATCAAAATTCAATGATAGGACCCGTCTGTAGTGGATGCGGGACTGCAGTACCAAACGGCACAACAACTCCAGCAACAGCAGCAGCAACAACAACAACAACAGCAACAGAATAAGAGCCAAACACAGCCAATGCAGGCGTACGGCGAGAACCAGAACGCATGTGGGGCTCGCGGTGTGGGGCCGGCGGGAGACCAGTGGTCATCAGCGGCACCGACACGTGAGTATTCTTCCGCTGCAGCCATAGCCTCAAAGCCATACACTTCTACACAATTGCTATTATTTGATAATAACTCTGATAAGCGATTAGTAGATAATAATGAGAATGCGGTGAATGTGGAGAATAATAATGAGAACAATATCATAATGATTAGTGAACTTAATAATATTGGGGGTCACATATCCGGCCACAAGAGCACGGCCGGCATACAACCGGCCGCCGACAACCGCCCGCAACAAACTGACGGTTTGTTTAGTTTTGTCACCCATTCCTACAAAGGAATGGAGAGTAGAGTCGATGACTTGATCGGCGACGACGACGAAGACGATGACAACGACTACGACGACGAAGACGTCGATGAGATCGAGGCGAATGAGTTGCGCGTTCGCGATGACGGCCGGCCTATTGCTCGCGAATACTCCGATGACTTCGATATCGACGAAGACTATGAACGGGAGGGCGAGTACGAGGACGAGAGTGAGGAGGAAGAGGGAGACATATTGTCGAACGCTTCGGCCACCACTGTGTTCGGTCTGTCCGACTTTGACCGCAGTTTGGGTGAAGTCTATACGATTCCCGAAGAGGAAGAGGACTTAGTGTCGCCACAACTCAATGTCAAAAAGACTGAATGCCAACAGTTTATGTTAGCCACAGATAATGATCTCAATAGTGACACTGCGGCCACTCTTCGCAGATGGAGAGGTAATCATTGCTAAAATTGTGACAAAAACAGACCAAACAGTTGTTAACTGGATATTCATTACCATTACATCCGATACTATCATATGATATGCAGACAAACGCTTCGATTCGGTTCCGTTCGGTTCGGTTCGCCTTTCAAACGCCTTCACTCTCTCAGACTCAGACACATATGTCTTATAGTTATAGTTATAGTTATCCGACCCTTAGTTAGTCTTTCCGTTAATTAGTTTAGTGTTTGTAGTTTCCCATAGAATCGGAATTTTTGTTTTAATTGTTTTGAAATTCTATTTGGAATTTGTATTAGATTTTTAGCTAATTTTTTAGATTAGAATTCTCTAAATTACCAAAACATTTATCCCATTTGTTATTAGCGACAAATTGTGTCAAAATTCTTGAATCGAAGACTATCTGCATATTATTGCTATTAATTATAAATTACTATTTATTATATGTCATCAAAATTCCAATCGTTTCGATGTGTAAAACCAAATACAAATAATCAACTCTTCATTACTCGTTGGATAAGAAACAGATTGTTATAAAAAAAATAAGAAAAAAAATGAATAGAAAAAAGTCTTTAAGATTAATACAAAAATATAATATAATATAATATACATTAAAAATAATATCAATATATAATGTGTTGTATCTATTGTGACAATTGGTTGCTCTATCAACGGATATGCTCTACCCCTGAATATTATTTGCTCAAGCAGTTATTTGTCGTCAAAATTGTTTTATTCGAAAAAAATATTTTAATTTTTGCAAAAACATTTCGACCTTGTCTCTAAACTGGAAGAAAAACTATAATCACAAATGTTTGATATCCGAAATAATCGATAAAATCGAAAATTAGCATAAATTTTGTCAGCTAGTCATAAACGGCTGTGACTGTAGTTCTTTTTCCTATGAATTGTCGATTTTTATTCTGTGTTATAAATATTTAACTATTTTTTTTTTTTTTGGTTTTTGTTTCATTGAATGTATGGGAATTGATTGATAACTAGGCATGTGTGATTTATTTTCGGTAATGAGTTTTTTGCTATATTATAATTATTGGTTTTTTATTTTTGTTTGATATACTTATTCTGGTTTTTCTTGTTATGTAATGCAATTATATATGACTTTGCGTTCGATTCGTTGCTTATTGTGCGTCAATATGTTTGTTATGTTTAGAGAATATTCTGTGTTTTCAAAATATATTATTATAATAATACACTTGAATCTCAATAATCAATATAATTGATATGTTTTGACGTCTAATTAATTGTCTTATATATAGTCGTTTCTGATCACTCAGGTGCAGGTGGAGGTACCATAGCTCAACCCCAATGGAACCAACCCCAGACACAACAACACCCGCCACAGACACAGCAATTGCCGCAATTACAACAAATACCACAATTGCCGCTATCGACCGGAACGGGTAGGAAAATGCCACAAATGCCTCAATTGAATCAGAATCAACAGCAGCAACAACTCCAGAAACAACAAATGGCTGCTCAGGACTATAGTCGACAATATGGTCAGGACTCTGGTTTGCAACAGAGCCAGACACAGCTCAACCAACAAAACCAAAATCAATCGCAATTCCAACCACAGAATACGGCTCAATATCAACAGGACTTCAGACAAGACATTAGACAACAAGATATCAGACCTGAAGGCAGACAAGAAATTAGACAAGACTTCAGACAAGACATCAAACCTGATATTAGACCTGAGATGAGACAAGACGTTAGACCAGATATGAGGCAAGACATGAGACAAGATATCAGACCTGATATGAGACAAGATATCAGACCTGAGATGAGACAAGACATGAGAATTGATCCCCGAATTGATCAAAGGTTTACGAATCAAGACATGAATAGAGAAGGCGTGCGACCGATGCAACCAAACCAACGACAAGACAACTTAAACCAACAAATGATAGCTCAACAAGAATTTAGACAAGAAATTAGGCAACAATATCAGGCGCCAGACAACAAGAATCTGCAACAACAACAACAACAAGAGTTACGGCAAACAGGTTTCGAATCGGATCCAAATGCCCACCAATTCCAACAATACCCCCAACAGAGCCAACAGCAAAACTACAGCCAAGAAGAGTATCAACGATATCAAAGCGCTAACCAAAACCGCAACCAATTCGGTCAGCCGTCGGACGACTACCAGACGTATCCGTCGACTGCAATGTCTTCGATGAACACAACTCAGACATCGATGACTACGAGTGGCGTTCGAGACGGAAGGTCTCACGAAATGGATTCGCCTTCACATAAGTCCGGACTCGGTTCGGCTCCCATTCCCCGAACAGTGCCATTGCATACAGTGACGCAACACTTGGCCTCATCTTCAGGAGTGGCGATATCGCCGCCATCGAACACCACTACTTCGCCGAAACACAAATCAATTCAAAGTCAACAACAGTTGCAGATATATGCACAACAATTGCAGCCCAAGAAGACACCGCCTCAGGTGCCTGAGTGCTGGTCACCGCCTACTGACCTCTCGCCCATTCTCGACGTCTCGCCGTCGATAGAAGCGGCCGAACAGGAGATTATGGAAAAGATTAAGTCCAGCGGAGAATCAGTTAATGTTTTTGTGTCTTTGGATTGTTTTTATCATTAATTCAATTCTTGTTTTGTTTATCCAATAAAGTTGTCGTCAATTATGCCAAACATTCCTCGAGCGACGAGCGGAACAATTACTGGAATGATAGCCGATTTCAATAAAGCAATGGAAGCGCTCGGAAACACTTCGCCGACTGAAGAACAATATCAAATCGCTTCGAAATTAAAACAATTGGAAAGAGAAGCGAAGGGACAGACGCAGAGACAACAGATGCAACAAAAGCAGAAATCGGGCCAACAGTCTGTCCAACAAAATCCGAGTCAACTCCAAAAGCAGACGATTAGTGAATCGAATAATCGAATCCAAACAACGGCTCAAAAGGCGTCGATCGACAACACGACTGCTTCGAGCGCTCAGCCTATTATAGTGATGAGTTCGGGACCGAATCAATCGACAATTCCGTTGCAGCTACAGCTCAATCCACAGGCGGTGATCAATCCTCAGGCGCTGCTGCCCAGCCCTCAAGTCGAGCAACAGCTCCAACAGCAGCAGATTCTCATTCAACAACAGCAACAGTTTCTTCAGATACAGATTGAACAGCAGAAGCTCCAGAAGCAGATGACGGAACAGATGACGATTCGACAGCAGCAGGAAATGGATAAACAGCAGCGAAAGGAACAGAAGGAACCGATCGTTCAACCGGTGCCCGTTGTTCAGCCCAAACCCGAAACTGTCAAACAAGACAAACAGGTGTCGACATCGACGCCGCCTTCGATTAGCTCAACGCCAACGTCGGCGCCCAATAAACAGGTGACCACTGCTTCGTCCGGTGCTGTCTCTAAGAATACAGAGCCGTCGGTCAGCACTAGTGTTGGCCAACGGAAGTCATTGCACCGACGACTACCACATCCGACCACTGAAGAGATGCAAAGCGCTGTCCAGACACTGGCGGCCGCACACAGTGTGTGCAGAGCTTCAACACTCGCCACTTCTTCACAAAATATCACAGCTCAGGCCTCACAACAACGACCCGTTTCGCCACTTATGCCTCGAAAGACACAACAGAGCGTCATCTCATCGCAGGTTTGGCCAACTTTTTACTGTTTTTAGTAATGCTTTTCTAATGACGTCTATTACTTATGACTCGAATTATAATTAATAGTTAATTATTTTGTTAATAGTCAGTGACTATTAGTCACTCAATGTTTAGTGTAATTAATTGTTACATTAAATGACTATCCGATTGATATTCGAAATATGGTTTTGAGTGACAAACAGTCAACTTATCATTGATTCAAATATTGTATTCGGGTTTTCTATCTAATAGCCGGTATAAAAGTTTTATCTCTTCTCTTAACTCTCTTTATGTTTTAGTCTATGAATTACTATTTTTTTGTAGACAACATTAGTTACAGTCTATTTAATAGTCTGGGTTAGCTAAGTAAGGGGGTTAGTTTAGATTTCTTTTTTATACTAGCTCTTTTTAAAATTGGTTTTATATGATTAATCATTGATAATGTATACTTTAAAAATTCTTAACTGTTTTTGACTAAATTAATCAATTTTTTGTATTTTAAATTGATATATAGATGAGATAAATTGTAACTAGGTACCCCCTTACTTGGCCAACCTTGCCTAACCTTGCTTACAGTAATTAGAAAACTCGTAGACATTATGACTATTGCACTGTAATTAATTTAATGTATTTTTACTCAGCATTAGAATAATTAATATTCATAATTACATAATCAATGCAAACTGTTCGCAAACTCGGAGTTTACTAAAAGTTGGCAAAAAAATGTTTGAGAATTTCAATCATTAAGAAATGTAGCGTTTATTTCACGAATTAATTGCTTGGAATTAATTTGAAAACTATTCTATTTTAAACTAATTAGATTTAAGGTACTTGGTCATAAAAAGAAAAATAATGATAATTTTCTATTATTATAAAAGAGATGAGAATTAAAGACAAAACAATAATAATTGAATTAAAATTACTTAAATCTATAGTTTAATCAAATGTTGTAATTATAATGACTGCACATACAGACAATAATCAATCCGAGCACCAGACGAACAAACCTGTCGACCTCAACAGTGCTGACGACCGCCACATCAACACTCGTCTCATCGGCGGTCATGCCTTCGACCTCACATTACGATCGCATCAGTCCTTCGCCATACGGTCTGAGCCAATCGGTGTTCCGTTCGCACACTCCTATTACACCGGGCGCTGAGTTTTCCGATTCCCAAAGCGATGTGTCCGGCGATAAGGGGAAGAGACGGCGATTGCCATCCGTTCCGTTTGATGAGGAACCGATTTCTCCTGTGATTGCCACTAGAAAATTAATTAAAGATAGGCTGGCCGGTTAGTTATCAAGTTTATTTTATAATTATAATATATTATGTTATTTGTGTATTTGAAGAATAGTTTTTGGAAATTATTATTATTTTTTAATTTACTTAAATTTGTTCGTTTGGCCAATTAGGCCGACCGGCCATCTCTTCCACATCAATAGCATCGAAACGAATACCTCCTCTCAGGCCCTCGTCATCACTCGACAGCGCAGTCATGGGTTTAACGACACGTCGACCACAATCGCCATTCTCTTCCACGTCAGACATTACGCAATTCCTGACCTCTACTTACGGCCAATCAGTGATGAAGAGCCCGATTGGAAATATCCGATCGCCGGCGCGATCGCCAATACCTCCGGGAGAGTCGCAGATCAGCCGCCAATTACATACATCCGCTTCCGCTTCTTCGCTCACATCTCCGACAAGATTTCCGTCGTATATGAAGAACATTAAACAGCAGTTATGGGAAGAACTGAAAACCGCAACTGAAGAGAAGCACCGGTTGATGAATCTGAGAGATAGGGATAAAGACTTCTATAGGCGTTCCGAAACCGATTTACAATCGCTTTACGATATCTACTCTTCGCCCGTCCGTCGAAGACGCGGCAGATATAAGTCGAAGAACGCATCGGATTCGAGGATTTATAGATCGAATTCGCCCAGAGATGACATTCCCTTCAAGTCGTATGAGTTCGAGTCATTACATCCGACCAGAACTGGCATTGAACTGACCGGTAGTTATAGACCGCAAAGACCGATGTCGTCATTGGGCGCCTATTCGGACGCAGACCTCGGGCTCAGGGAATCAGCGATACCTAATATGATGGACAACAACGAAAATTTGTTTTATTCGGCGAATACTGTAATTAATTTGATTTCATTTATATATTTATATGAATTGTAATTATTTTTGATTTAATATTTTTTCCTTTAGTTGAGTTCAAGAGTGCGGCGAAGAAGCGAAGGTTCGGCGGAAATGATGTCCCGATTTGGCTATGGATTGGATCCGTACGGCAGGAGTTCCTCGAAATACTATTACGACGATCTGACCCAACAGAGGAGACGAGTGACCACTAGTCGAGGCACCCGTTCCTGGAATCCATCGCCATATGTGTCGGAGGACGAGGACGACCACTTGACCCGGGAGGAGAAGGCGGCCAAAGTGAGGGCTGAGATTAAGCGCCGGCGACAACAAATGGCCGATTCGGGCCGAATGTATAGACATTCGCTCGACGGAAGTGGCCTTTCGTATGGACCGGTTGATGACATCTACGGTCAAAGTGCTCTTATAGACGATGACTATTATAACTACAGTCCGGCTGTCCATCAGATGCCTAAAGACTATTACAACGGAAGACTAAGAGCTAATTACTCGCAGCCGGCGCTACATTCAATGCATGGGTAGATATCAGTTATATAGACATCCATTTGATTTCGATTATCTCTTTCTTTAATTCGAATTAATTTCTTAAAAATTTGTTTGAAATGAAAATTATTTTTTCCAATTATTTATCGATTATTTCTCAACGTTTGGATATTTTTCAAATTTCTTTTCATTTAACGAATATTTTGCTAATGATTTGGTTTTTGTTTGTGTCAAGTCTTGTGCTAAACATTGACTTTAATTAATTGGAATTTTTGCAATTATTTATTTATATTTATAGTTTGATTTTAATTGAAATTTTTATTTATATTTAAATTTTTAGTTTGATTTGAACTCTCAAACTGAATATAAATGGACTGAAGGCTGAATTGAAACCTTTTGATAATATTTGCTTACTCTGTAGTATAGACTTAAACTCTAAACATAACAATTAATTCTATATTTAGCGACAGAGCCGACAGTTATAACTACCAGAGCTATGAGCCGAGAGGTGACCCACGACTGGGGAATGTACCGCCGGTTTATAGCAGCCGAAGCGGTCAGAACTCGAGAGACGCGGCACTTCTGCGGCGCCCGAACTTTGCTCATCCAGACATGGGTTCGATTATGTCGGCGACGGAATCCGATACTCCGAGTGAGTATATGGAGCCTATGCTGAACACACCAGCGATGCCTATATTACCCGATATGCCGACCAGATCTAGAAAACTGATTGAAGATTTGGGCAGTTCTTCAATTGTTGGACAAGGTATTGGACCAAATTAGCAGGCTAACATTTTTGCCACTAGCAAGCAATTAATTAGATTAGCAATTTTAGCTAAAATTAGCAATGATGTTTTTTGCGCTTTCAAGTTACATACTATTGTTATTTGATCTAACAATCTGTCAGAATATATATGGATTTTTCAATTTGTATTTTTTGCTAATATTTTTGTTTAACAATTTATTAATTGTATTGTTTAGGCCATCGGTCTTCTGGTTATAGCCATTTAGACCAGAATATGATGAGAGGATCGCCTAAGAAAACTCAAGTAAGAACGTACGCACCCGTATGAACCAGAATGAGAGTACATTATGCTCAGCAAATAACCAGAAATCCTATATTTAATATTATATAACTTACTAATAAACTCAATTAAAATTGACCCGAATATCAAATTATTAATAATAACTAAAAAAATTCTAAACAAGAACAATTTAAAAAAATCTAAACTACAGCTGAAACCTAAACCATAAATAAAAATTAAATATAAAACCAAAAAATTGTCGAATTGTGGGATTTGTTGTGAAAAAAAAAACAAACAAACTAGAAAACTTAACTAGAACCAAACGAGAAATTAAACTTTCGAAAGTCCAAACCACACACACACCTAGATGCTATCTATTTTCCAAACTAATCTACATAAATAAAAAAAACTATTTATGTTATAAAAACTGAACAAAACAAACTAATTGAAAAACTAAACTGTGGCGCTGTCTCTACAACCGCGTCCATCTCTCCTCTCTCTGTTTGCTCTTCATATTTCTAGTTCGCACCGAACACAACGAAATATCCCAAATATCCGTTTCCCGTAAAACGAATACTTCTAACTCAAGATCCAAAGATTCGGTCAGTTAGTGGTAAGTGATTCGAAAAAAACAAAACCAAAAAAACGCACATGAATAGTAACAAGAGCAAATATAAAGCCAATCTTGTTAAATTTAACTAAATAACAAAGTCGTTGTTTATTAGTGGTGATTAAAAACTATTTAGTTTTTATGTCTTTTTAGTCTTTGTCTCTCGCTTTCACTCTTTAATCACTGATTTAGTCCTTCTTTTAGTCTCTAGTCTTTTGACCAATCAATGTGTTTCTAATCATAGTATTCATTGTCTGGTATTTATTTGATTTTTTCGTATTCGATATATTTGTTTTGATTTTGATTTGATTTTTGAATTTTATTTCTAATATCTGTTGCAAATTGTGTTAATAAATGTGGATTTCTATCAAGATCTATAGTGGCCGTAAATGCTCTCGTTAACATTAGTAACATTTTAATTAAAATCTCTAATTTTATACTAAATAGCTATTTAATATAGCTATCAATTAATTTATATTTAATAAAAATTTCTTATGTATAAACATATGTATATAACAAAATTGACATAAAAATTAAAAACCAGCTAGCCAAATTATCAACTATAACATTGAACTAGTTTTATATTTATCATGTCCAAAAGTAATAGCTTTAAAAATATGAGACAAGGATAAAATTTTTATCCCAACTTTGATTTATAGTTAGTTATTAATGCTTTTAACTGAGATGTCACTGATGTTAAAAAATAGCGGTTATTATATCTTCATAGAAGTTTGACAAAATCTATTAATTATGATATATTTGTTTGTATCTAATTTCGATTTTTTCTAATTTGTCTTGTGCGAATTAGGTAATGGCCTGGGATTGAAGGTAGTCGGCGGCCAGGAAATACCCGGGAGCAATATGATCGGCGCATACATACAAAAAATACATCCAAGCCTTACAATGATGGGAGAGATTAGAGAAGGTATATAATAAGCGTTTGATTGCTTATTAGGAATATCTAAAATTTATTACTTTCTATCGATCGGTATATTCTAGTTCTTAGTTCTGTTTATTATCTGCACTTAAGTTATATCAGAAATTCTTTTGGTTTAAAAAACTTTTGTTTTGTATACTTAAAGTTTAATTCAGTCTTAGCTCTACTCGGTTTGTCTTATTTATTATATATTTTTTTGGTTTTTATATAAATTTTTGAAAAGTTTTGATAAAAAATACAGTGTTTACTACTTAAGGCTCTTTTCTTTCCGAAAAACACGATAAGAATATTTAATATTTGAGTAAATATTGCATTGATTTCTAAAATCGGTTTTTTCCTTAAAATTTTACAAAAAACCAAAAAATCAACAATTTTTTCAAACAATTTATATTTTATAAATCGATTTCTTATTTTAAGTTTAAAGTTAAACCGAAGAAAAGGTTTGAATTGATTTATACAACGAAAAGTCAAAACCCATTATCAGGGCTAATACAAACGGAAAAACATTTAATCATTTGTAAGTTCTAGGAAAACAGCAAGTTAAGGTTTATAAATGAGCTTGTTTAGTGCGAAAATAAACTAATCCAGTAAAATAGGTATCTGTTTTATTAATAGCTTGCTATTTATTTATGTTAGACAAGGTAGGCAGAGCCAGAAAAATGTATATAGCAAGATAAAATATTTTTTCTTTAAAATCTCAATAAATAGATATTTTTTTTTGCATAATTTAATATTTAACCCAAATATTTATCTTAATTTACAACTGAGTTATGCTATATTTAATTCATTTTAACTGGACTATACAGGATTTAAAATTTAACAAGGAAAAATGTTTAAATTCTGATCACAACGGAAAACTTAAAATCAGGCATTCATTGTGCAGTTCGATCCAGGAAGGGATTAGGGGAGAGATTAATTATAATGCAATTTATTTGGATTTAAACCGGATTTAATCAAAATTTAGTAAACGATAAAGACCAAATTATTGACCAAATTCTAGCGGCGATAAAACCAGATTTTTAAAATCAAGGTGATTTTTGGATAATTTGCCCTCTTAATGATCCTGAATTAAAACTTAAATGGACACATTTTTGAAACAAAACTAAATTAGTATTTTTAGTATCAAGTTTTTAAACTTAAATTATGTTTTAAATTTAAACTTTTTTAAATTTTTTTTCTTAACTTTGCTATTGTTGAGTCGACTCAATACAGCGATTAATTTGAATTAATTGTTTAAAGGAATGCAAGTAATCGAATGGAATGGCATACCATTGACCGGCATATCTCACGACGAAGTGTCGCGAATTATATCGACACAAGTCGGCGATGAGATTGAAGTTGTCATCCGAACCGACATTAATATGATTCCAAACCAATATCAAAGTTACGAACAGCAGACGCAGGCCTACCCGCAGGTCATTCTACAGCACAACCATCCGGTAGACGACACACAACTACAGCTGGCGTCACATCCACAGCATCCACAGCATCCGCAACACCCGCAACACCCACAGCACCCGCAACATCCACAACATCCACAGCACCAGCAAAACCAGCAACACATTCAACAACAACAGCAATACCTACATCAGCAGCAACAGCAACAACAACACCAACAGCAGACACATAGCGCACAAATTGGTAAGACATCTGACAAACGCTAAGACACAATAGAAAAATAATGCCATTTATTCTTATCCTCAATACTTCTATTCAATACTAATTATTTTATTTAATTTCTTTTTGGGTCTGTTTTTCACAAAAATATTTTTATATTTAATATCACTTTTTTCTGACACTATTCTCAATACAAATTGATTTTTCGGTTTTTACTGATTGCATGTGATTTGAGTTATTTGTTTTTTGATCACTTTTTTCGGTTTTAAACTCTAATCTATTATAAGACCAAACAAGTGTTGATTCCCAACAAGTTGTTGAACCCATTGATGAGCAATCATTCGATGCCAGTGTTGTCAAAGACGATGAAAATAAGGTGAGGACTCATAGCAAGACATTTCTCTTATTAATCCAAACGAATGGATGTTTTGTTTCAATTGTTTCGATGGTTTAAGGCTAGAAAGGATTGATTGAATTTATAGGAATTCTGGACTAAAACATCAAATTATTGAATGCATTGCGAGAATATGGGATAACAATACTTATTGGGCTTTCAGTTTCGGATTTAAGTAATTAATTCTTAAACAAAATTTAAATATTTTCAAAACATCTAAAAATCGAAAGTTTTTTAAATTTCTTATTTTATTTTCGAAATAAAAAAATAATTTTTTATTTGTTTAACAATAATATTCTAACTTTAAGAATTTGTTTAAATTTAAATTAACTTGGTAAATTGTAATTTTGTTTGTAAATCACAAATAAGTATTATTTAAATATTATGCACAGTATTAGTAAAATATGTTTTGTCTGAAAGCATGTGATAATTAGTTATTAATATTAATTTCCAATTAATTACATCTGTTTTGTCTGTAGTGAACGACAATTCCCTGATTCTGATAATGCATTCAATACATAGTGTTGTTATAGAACTTAATGCAAGACTTGTTTTCACCAAAACAATTGTTGAAAAGTATAAATAGTTTGAAAACTTTGTTGTCTTGAAACGATACAGATGAATTTTTAAAATAATGTTAATTAGAATAGAATTCCTGCACTTTTTCACCAAGTAATTAGTCTAAATCTGTAGAGAATTGCCTTTAGAATCGAGTAATAAATTTTAGATCAAAAAACCGATCCATTTCTACCTTAAACCTAATTAATTAGTTTTTATTTGCAAAATATTTGATTAATTTTTTTCAAATCTAATGTTTGAAATAATGAATTCGGATTTTTTAACGTTAATTAAAGCGTTGTTTTGATATCAATGTATATAATATAATAAATTTAAAAATATATATAAAGTAATTATCAAAAAAAATATATGAACTAAAAAATATATTAATATTTATTGAATTAGTATTTTATAGAATAATTAGCAAAAAAAAAAGTTTGAAATCCAGATTCATTAGCGAAAAACACCCAATCCTTTGGTCTGTGTTCACAATTGACCCAAACATACAATTTCTTATCCCAATGTAGTTCGACATAGACGATGAACAATTAGGCAAAGTGCAAGGTGAAATACAGGTAAACAATTAACCTCACATATCCTTTTTGAATCCAATCATTAACCAAATTAAAGCCAATTGTTGTCTCGTATATGTTGAGCCAATTCCGTCGTCTCTACTCGTATTTGCATTCATCCAAAGTTTGTCTCAAATAATGTCTAATTGTTTCCAAATTTTTGTCACTATTTCTCTCTTTGTATTGAATTTTGTTGACTCGCATGTGTTTACTGTTCGGCAAATATTGCTTAATATAATAAATTTTAAACATGTTTATGTTGTTAATTGATATTTTTGCATTTGATCAAGGCAATATGTGTTCTATGCTTGTTATTTACTTGAACCAATTATTAATTTTTCATTACATCAATTTACACTTAAATTTAACATATCAATTTAATTAATATTACTAATTAGTCTAATAAACATTTATTATGTAATTTAATTTAATTTATATATTATGTTATTTGTAATAAATATCTAATTTTACTCATATTTTAAAATATTTTTACGAATTTTTGTATTTTAGAGTTTAAGCAATTGATTAAAACTTATATAAAAAATAAACAAAAGCTAAATATTTTCTAATTATTTGTTTTTTATTAATCTTGTTCATTTTATATATTTAATGTTCTAAATGTGAAATTAAAACTTAATTTTCTCTATGTAGTTTTAAATGTTGAATATATCAGGTTTAAAAAATCTAACTTGATTAAAAAAGAGAACATTTATTGCATTACCTATTTATGTGAATTTATTTGTTTTGAACAAAAAAATAATTTGTTTTTAATATTCGTATAAAATAATCGAAATTTTCTAAACAATTGTTACTTTAGCTTCAGATATGTTACGATATGAAAGCGGCAATACTTTATGTGACAATTATTGAGGCAAACAATTTGAGGCAACTATCCAGCGGTCAATCGCCGGACCCTTTTGTCAAATGCTATTTATTGCCGCCAAGAATGTGAGTCTAGAGCTTGTGATTGGAATTTGAGTAAAAATTTTCGTTTAAATTATGTGTTTTTATGTATGTCTATAGTGTCGATAATCAGCGTCGCACCCGATATTTCTACCAGTGCCGGAATCCTCAATGGAAACAAACAATGGTTTACCCGAACATAAAATTGGATGACTTTAAGCGCAAATATTTGGAATTAAGTGTTTGGAGTTTTTGTATATATACGCCGCATATTTTTCTCGGTCAAATTTGCATTGATTTATCAGGTACATATTTTTTCTATACACTAGATATACTAGATTTTAATTTTTGATTATTTTCTTAATTGTAATGAATTTAAATCTCGTTTCTGTTCTATAGAGACATTTATTTTTGATGAAGACTCGCATTGGTATCGATTGGGAGGACCGGATAATCAGTACAAACCGACCACTAATTCGAATGATTACCACATTATGAATGCGAGGAATGTTAGCCAAAGAGAAGGCATTAATATTGAGAAGTGGCAGTTCCAGACTGAGTCGTACACATTGGCCAGACCTATGGCCCGACCGATAATCGCTACTTCGACACGAAGTAAGGTATGAACGCTCTCATCAACTCTTCGCTACATTACGTAAACTTAAACAAAAAATAATTTCAATTATTGTTTAATTGATTGAAGACTTGATTTTAATTAGAATTAACTCTTTTTATCGATAGCTAACTATATTTGGGGAACGACTGAATCGGCACTTAGAGCGGCGCAGGTCGTGCTCTTCCGAGTCGAGTCGTTGTAAGTATTTAATTACAAAAGAGAACAAACAATAAGAATACCAATCGTTGATCCAAAACCAAACCAATACCAACACAATAGTCACAAATATGAGTCAATTGAGCCAACAGTGCGGAAGTCGTGTCCGAAATACAGGCACTTATTCAGCTGTTCCGCCGACACACCTCTCGGCTCATCCACTTCTTCAGGGCTGTCGCGGAGGAGCTCTTTGCACACTATTATAGATCAAACGGTTTATTCGATTCTAAGACTTAAATATTTTTGTTGCGA
>JAQFXP010001295.1:0-20216 GCA_034693685.1 Belba bartosi
GAGCAGGGGAGAGAGAGAGCAGGGAGAGAGAGAGAGCAGGGGGAGAGAGAGAGAGAGAGCAGGAGAGAGAGAGCAGGGGAAAGAGAGAGCAGGGGGAGAGAGAGAGAGAGCAGGGGGAGAGAGAGAGCAGGAGAGAGAGAGCAGGGGAGAGAGAGAGAGAGCAGGGAGAGAGAGAGAGAGAGAGAGAGAGAGAATCGAAGTTTAATTTAAGTAAAATAGTGGTCGCGAACCCAAACCATTAACTATTAATGATAATTGCGCTAAAGATCGGAGCATTGAATTGCGTCTCAACTAAAGACACTTTGTTTTAAGAATATATAAATTTATTTGATTAGGAAAAGGTCGAAAAATTCGCTTTCATTTGATAGAAGCGCTGCTTTGAGGCCAATACTAATTGAATTAACTGAAAGGTTAGAGTTTGTGCCAAATGCAGTCCATTCGCGACTCTAATGGCTCAGTGTTTCACTGCTTCGGCATTTCCTACTCTGCCAGTGCTCTAAACATTTGCTGATCACCGAATGCCTTGTCTCTCATACCATTGTTCGTATAACAATTAATGTAGGCTTTCCTCCTTTCCTCTTCCCCTAAACATAACGCTTTTATATGATTATGCTTTAATCGAATGCCACAATAATTCTATACAATCTAATGTCTAACACAAACATCAGCGCAAAAATTCATCTTCTCTTTCGATATAAAATTAAACCATTTTTATTAGACTTCAGATGTTTTTCCCAATTATTGTATTTCTATCTCTGCCTCGAGTTGTGTCTACAGAAAGTTCTTCTTTTTTATTGATAACATTAAACAGTTATCTCAATATTTAATTAAACAAACTTTTAGTTTTCAACTCTATTTCGCTTCTGTTATATACAGTATTTAATTAACAAATAATAAGTTTTTTAGATTAAGTTAAGAATTTGTTGAAATAAATGAAGTATTTTATTATTATGTAATTAATGTCCAAATGTCGAACCCCTAATGGATGCGACCATAAATCTAACCATTAAATGATAATTTGAGTTAATTCAAGATAACAGTAAAGATATTTGCATTTTTGCATTTGTGTTAAGACTAAACTAAATTCCATTAATAGATTAGAGAATTAGTTGAGTAGTTGACTGACTCTATCTCTCTCTGTTATGTCGACCAAAATAAGTCTAAATGTCTTTCTCTTTAGTCAAAGATATTATGCGACAAACTCTGAGACAGATTCGCAAAATGAGATTAACTTTTCGTATTCGCTATAGATTTCCTAATTTTGCTACTCTTGTACACCTGAACATACATTAAGTCAAACACCAAGCTAGAATATAATTTTAAAACACTGTACAATAGACTAATTAAAAAACTTTAATTAAAAGATATTGGATTAAACTTAATACATTATTTGTAGACAATTATTTTTAATTATTTATTATGTGTTCAAATATTTTTTTAATATGCTACCTGCTTAATTTTGAATAAACCAATCAAAGTGAAAACCTTGTGAACTAATGAATAGTTGTCTGTAATCAAAGACGTGAACTCAAAATAGAGATCAATTGCAGTCAAATTGTAATTAGAATTCAGTAATACTTAATGTTAAGCATAATAATGGAGACCAGAGTTAGTCCTTTCAAATCTCGATCATCTCTGGACTCAATCTATAATCAAAGAACTTCTACCAGAGATCACATATAATAGAATCATTGAGAAAACAACTGGTATTTCCTTATTCCGAATAAACCATATAATTTAGAAATGTTTTGTTGTTTCGATACCAAAAATTTCAGCCCAACATCAGCTCACTTATTGTGCACTACTTTAGACTTTAACCGAATTTTCTCATTTTATTTATAGTTATATACTTTTATATATTTTACTCTGTTTTCAATTTTATGATACTATAATTTTTTGAAGTTTTTCATTTCAGACTTATTTTTAGAGAAAATCGATTTTTTTCTTATTTTATTATATAAACAGTAAAACGGAATCTCATAATACATTTTAATAAAACAAAATTTAGTTATTTCTGTTTTCTAGACTTACAAAAAATTTTAATTATAAACTAAAAAAAATAAAAAAAATTTAAAACTATTTTCCTTAATATTTAATTTAGTTGACTTATACCGGCTATAAAGTGTGCGAAACTGAAATGACATTAAAATAAACAGTTTAGCAAAGTTTCAATTTATTTTTTCTCGTTGTGTTATATGGAATTGGATATGAAATTCAAAACTAAAATAAATATTTTTGAGTTACAGATGAATATCGTATAAGTTTATTACGAAACCAATATTTCGCTCACAAGATCTCAACTATAGTCGAAAATGCATCAGAAGTAGAGCTGAATTCTTCGTTTAGAGGTTTGAATAATTTTGTTTACTTAAACATATTTTTTCGCATTCATTGGATTTGTGTGTTTGCGTTGAACTAAAATCAATTTTTGCATTATTTAGCATAACTTTTGATAAACTATTTAAATGATATTTTTGGTTAAGGTTTTGATTGAAAAATTAAACTAATGTTAAATATAATATAAAATCCGAAATTTGTCTAAAATTAATTAAAGCCATAAAAGAAAATAAATTCTTGTAAACTGTTAGGACTGTTAGGAACAGATAGATCGCTGAACAGAAGGAAAGGGAAGCCTAAAACCTAAGTTCACAAACGAATACTCGGAGAGAGAATATAGATCACAAGTAAGTCAGTTGATGTCACTATAATAAATCAAATTAAAGACCAAAAGAGTGAGTCAGTCCAGTCATAGAATATTCTGCTCTTTTGGTTTGTATAGTAGAGAAAGACTCCGAGACTTTATAAATATAGTATTTTTTACTCTTTTGTTTGTTAGCATTAAATATTCGAAAAACAGAAACATATTTCGATATAAATCTCTGTATGACAGTTAGCTTTTTCTCCAAGCTAAAACTAAAGGTATTAAATAAAATTTCAGACATTATATTGATGTTTTCATTGCTCAGTCTACAGTATATTAGAGTTTCTCTTTTTACTAATCTCTCTTTCCCTCTTCCATTCCCCCTCTTCCATTCCCCCTCTTTCTCTCTTTCTCTCTCTCTCTCTCTCTCTTCCTAAAAAAGTGTTAGAATTAAAGTTAGTATTCATTTCGAAGTAATGCAAACATTATATTATTATAAGATATGAAACTTCAAACGCATTTTTTATTCATTCAATATAAAGTGATTTCTTCAGCATTAAAAGCATCGGATTTTAAATTTGAACTAAACTTTAAAATATTTTTATTCAATTATATTTTCATTTATATTACTATATATCGAAGATAAAGATAAAAATATATATATAGTATTAGTGATAGAAATTATATAAGAAATTCTATTTGATATTTGATATAAAGTTGAGATTAAAATGTTATTACAGTTTCCTCTCAAAGAATTTAGATCTAAATTCATTTTTCTCTCTTTATCTTTCACTCACTCTTTAAGTTATGTTATATACGCTATAAGTGAACACAATCTTCATATTTGATGTTTAAATAAAATGCATTTTCTTTCAAATCAATGAATGTCAAAACTGAGCAAAAAGTATAACTAAAAATGTGCTCAAGTCGTCTGGAGTCGAAGAAAAAGCCTTTTACTAATCGATTATTTGTATTTGAATCGCATTTATACTGCGATTCAATCAATGACACATTTGGCCGATCAATGATTTCAATGACTTAAAGACCATATTTCCGTCAATTCAACGCTAAAAATACATACATAGAGTCGATGTATAGACAAAATACACTAATATTCTTGTGTTGGCTATAAATCAAATATAAAAATAGAGAAAGAAATTCAATTTCGTATTAAAAATACTGAAAACATCATTAAGTTTTAAGTATTTCGATTAATTCAGCAAAACATCTGAAATTGAAAAAATTGTATTTTTCTCCAAATAAGAATCAATTGAAGACATGTGAGAGTGAGAGAAGAGTGAGTGTAAGTGTGAGTGTGAGTGAAATTCAGTGCTCGACTCGACTCAAGTTGTTTCTTATCGCAGAATATAAACTCTAAACTGATTGCCAACCAATACAAGAGGTTCTTCTAAAAGAATGAATTTCTCGGTTAGAGTACATACAATATATAATATATATAAATACAGTTTATACAATGCATTAATTTTTTGTTTCATGTATACATAGTATACATATTGTGCTAAATTTTGATCGAGCACTTTTTATGACTGCCAAACAAGTACCAGTTCTGCAATGATTTGACTCAAAGTCACTAAAAAACTCAATACAATTTGGGTTTAATTTCCTGAATTGATCAGATATTCTGAAAAAATACTAAAATTGCAAACAAAAAACACTTCGACTTTTCTTATTAACTAAATACAGTCTACACATAATGTAGTACAAACTCTATCGTTTTAGCTATGTTTTTTGTAGTTAGCAAGATATATTATTTTGTATTAAATATTTGTATGAAATAATCTATATAATGTTATTATATTTAAAAGAAAATTATTATAATTATAAAAATTATGTTGGGTATATTTTTATTGTGAATAATTAAATAGATTAAACTAAAAAAATTTCTTTAGCCTAAATATTTGTTGCAAATTTGGTTTAAAAGTAATTAAAATTCAATTAATTTTATTGAATTTAAATAATGTTTATTATTTATATACATAACAAAAATTAATGCAAAACTTATTAAATAAAAATAACCCAAATTTCCAACTGATTTAGCGGTTGGTTAAAATTGATTTAACATCAACATTTGTAAATTTTCCTTTGAAATAAAGATATCGTGCAAATAAACTAAAGCTATAATTATTTTCGTCACTTTTAGCAGAACTTCATGTTTTTCTTCGCTATAATTGATATTATATTAAATATGAAAACCTATTATAAGATTCCATCTGTTGGTCCGTTAGTACTATTAGATAATAAGATTCTCGTTAGCTCTACTCTAAATAGGTTCTACACATACCGTCTATTTTGTTTCGACTCGTTTTCGTACAAAAATAAATTGATTTTCACTATAAAACATTTGATGCAAACAATATTTGAGCCCATCTGAAAATTTTTGAGTTGACTAGCTTGAAACTAGCTTAGAACTAGACTAGTTCATTAATAAAACGGATTCAAAGCATATAATATGATTGATAATAGAAATTCAAACTTGAAAATCATAAATTGATTTGAGTTTTAGATAAATGATTATATGATAATCAAACAGAAGAGTTCAAAACACATTTTGAAAAATAAAATTAAAAAAAAACTATAAATTATATATAAAAAAAACTTTAAAAAAGTTCAGAAAAATAATTCCATTCAAAACAATTGATTTATGTTTTTTGTTTAATAAAAATTAAACCAAAATATTTAAATTCAAAGACTATAGCCGAACAAATTATCAAGCAATTAATTTTAACAAATATATTGGCTTTGATCAGCAATAGAATACACATATTTGGATGCAATCGACTAACAAAAAGCTATTATTTGATAGAAAGAGTGGGAAAGAGTAAGAGTGAAAGAACACTAACTTTAGAGTTAAGTTTAGCTATTAACAATAAGTTGTGCACAAAATGAGCCAACATATCAAAACGTGTAGATTATATAGTTGGTAGAGTTGGGCAGATAGTCATTAATTTTGTCATATAATACATAGAACCACACTATCAAATATGAACTTATACTTTTCTCACATTAGTGGGTTGGCAGAGCTTTTTGATAAATTCTGTGGTAAATATGAAAAATTCTTTTACATATCACTAAAATATGTCACTGCTAATTCATACATTATATTGCAAATTCATTTATAAATTAAATTTATTGCTATTTATTATTACTATAAATAATCAAAACTTTTAGACCAGAAGTTCAGATACTATAGAAGTAGAGGAGAAACTAAGCATTAATTTAAAAATCTATTGCTTTTAAGGGTTGATTGGGTTTATATTACAATAGAATGCGTTGGCATTTGGTTCAATCAATTAATATATTCGCAAATTCATAGTAATTGCACTGATTTTTCTGCTCCAGAATTTTTAAACCAAACTCAACGCATAAATAGCGCTCAAAACCGTAATAATAATATATTAACACAAATAGTTTGAAACGTATAATTGGTAGAAAAAATAATTATTTAATGATAAAAAATGGGTGTCTCTGCTCTGATCCCTAATATGATTGATTAATTTGTCACTCTTTGCCTTTACGTGATAAGTAAGACAAAGAAGCGAATCATACGAATCATATTGCGAGCGCTGTATCGCTCTTACAGTTTGCGTTTTTAGCTCTGCTTTACACTAAAGTCGACTTTCAGTCGAAAAAACTGACTGATTGTGACACAACTGAAAACATAAGTAATAAAAATTCGCTACAATTGCAAAGATCCAAATCAGTTGTTTTGGCGAATCTTGTAGTTTAACGTCAAATACATTTTCTTAATCAGAAAACTCAATTGAAAAACAGATTTTCACTCATTTTTATCAAAAATAAAGTTAATATTTATATTAATTTTATTAATGTGTTAAAGCCTTAAACTATATTAAGTATCATATGTTTGATGTATATAATAAGCGATGAAAAAAGTGAATAAAAAATATTAAACTGATTATTAATCAACGAAAGGAAAAGAGTGAATATTTACCGGCTCTGACTTGACAGTCACGACTTCTAATAGTGCCGATGCCATTACTGGCCAAACATCTATAAACCTGGTAATCACAAAAAGGTGTGGCATAGACAAAAGCGGATACATATTAAACAAAAGCACATTTAATGTAGGAACAATCAAGATATATATATGTATATATTTGGCTTGATAAATCAGTATACAATCTGATTTTATGTGACCTTAATTGTTAATTAATTGTTTTTAGTTAACTTTTTCTTATATTTAGTAAATTTTAAAGTTGTTAATTAGACCTTAAATATTATTTTACTAATATTTTGATTATAGTATCTTGATTATCCCAAAATTTTGATAAATGAATAATTAATAAAATCAAACTCACAGTCGCGTGAATGTCTTGTCTATAACTTGAGGCCGAAAATGGGGGCAAAACGAGTTCGCCGTTCATTCGGATGTGTCTGAGGCCGTGAACGTCGGTTACGGGAGAGCCGTCGGCCGAAATCCACCAAATCTTGACTGGAGGAGAGCCGGAAGCACTGCATACTATAATAGCTCCAGACGTGTTGGAAAAGTGCACTTTGAATGGTGGCTCAACTAGAAATCGAGGCCCGGATTGCAGATTGTTTTCGTGTGATTTGCAAACTCCTAATTAGAAATACAATAATTGGTTAAAGATTTTTATCTCCAAATGTTAACTATTCAACTAAAATGAGATTTTAAATTAAAAAATAAATTGAATTAGAAAACAATAATGTTTATTAGAATAATTCGTAAACGTTTTAATGAGGTTTAAATTTAAAGTGTTTGCATTCATTCAATTGAATTATCTTTAATTTGTGCGAAAACTTTGTTTTTTATACTAATTAAACGAATATTTTATTTATCTTTGCCTTCAGTTCTGTTGCCTTTAGACCACTTTTGTATACAATTGCCTAAAGTTTTAGAAAATGAGTTCAAAGCTCTGTAACTCAATATATGTAACAGTATTTTCACGACTTTTATCATTAGATTAATTCGAAAAACCGACAAATAAATAGCGGTAAATGTGCCCAAACTGAATATTTTAGACTTAAACAGGAATTAAATTAGACTAAAATCAGATAAATTAATACAATAATACATCAATACATTACAACTCGTGTATAGCATAGCTCTGCCATTAGTTCTGTTTATCTCTCGTCTCTCCGATAATTGCAATTACTTTCCAAAACAAAAATTATATACATTTTCCAAATGCTTTTTAAATACATTTGATTTATGTAAAATTTAATTTTACTAATAGAGACAGAAATTGCATTGAATTTAACAAATTTTAAATCAGAAGTTTGGTATTTTTACTTAATTAAATTAATGTTATTTAACTCAATTTAAAATATAAAAATTTAAATGTTAAAATATCAATCAATTAATTAATTTTTTTAAAACATTACTTAATGGAAAAATAACTAAATAATAAAATTAGAGTGGGTTAAAATAAATTTTAATATATCGAGCTCTAGTTTAAATTAAGGCACTTATAAGTAATTTATGCGATTGAAGAATAGGCTCGAAAAGAATCATCAAATAAGTTAACCGCAAAAAATGTTTATTTGAACTGATCTGGAGAATCGATTAGAGCTTAGTTTATTGGTTTTGCTCTTTTAAAAATAAATGCAAAATAAAGTATATGTTGTTTTTGTCATATAAATAGCTTGTCTTAGTTAAATAAATATATGAATACATATTTGACTTATTCTAAATAGTAATTATGAATATTTGTAAAGAATATTCATAGAAAATGCCATAAAATATCAATTATCGCCTTAATGTTTATATAATTTTAAACTAATGCAAAATTTGCCATTCATTGTACGGTAAGTTAGTTTTGATTGATTTACAATTTTAAATTTGAAATACTGCCGAAAAACTAATATAAAAATGTATCAAATGTTTACATTCTGCAAACAAATCGATTTATTAGAATTAAAGTCAGGTTTACTATAATTGATAATTTCTTGACAATCCGAATAAATCCATTTCGATAACAGCCTAATGTCACGCAATACTGTCCGACAACACAATATGTTTTGACAGTTTTTATTTGTGATATTAGAATAAATTTGACTAAAATAATAGCAAACTAAGATTAACAGCAAAACAAAATAAACTTTTCTTTTTATTTGACAGTATTTTATGCATTCATTTACAATAAGCAAAAACGCGTTTAATCTAAACAGAAAAAAGTCGACTCCATATCTCATAATTTTAATTTGAATTATCGTCTCATTAAGTGTAACAAAGAGTAACTTTTATCTCATTTGGAGTCCTATTACTATTAATGTTTGAAAGAATGATTGCATTGAAAAATAGTGTCTTTAGTTTTTGGCTTTTAATTCATTCGAAATCTCTTTTTATGAATTATATTAAACATGTACTTTGTATACAGAATAATGAACATAAATTTGCTAAATATAATTAAAATTTATTTTTGCTTCATTTCAAACAGTTTTCTATTATCAAAGCTTGATTTACAGTAATAGATATTTTATTCTTATCTATTCAATGAAAAGTCCTGTTTTTCACCTTTTTATGTGCATATCATCGCTATTTTAACTGTTTTTATATTGACAATAATTTTTATAATTATATTTATTGAAATTATTTTTGGAACAAATGGTTTGGAAAAGTAGGCAAATTTGAAAAAAACTAGAATAAAAAGAAAATTACTTTTACTCGCATTGCTCTAAAATAGGTATAATCTAGTGAATGAAAATCAGATTTGGCTTTTAGAGCATTCACTGATACGATGTATTCAGACTTTTCCGGACCGATAAACCCGTGAAAGCTTATCGTCCATCACTTCTACAGCACTTCTCAACACAATCTTTACATCGAGTCAAGTATTTTTCGTTTCTAAAAATTTAGACCAATTTTTTAATGGCTGGACATTCATTCATACATACATTTATTTATTCGTCTTTAAAAATATTTTAATCAAATGCTTTTGTTTTTTTTCAATTTAATTTAATAAAAAAAATTTCTTGGTTATTATATTTTAGAATTATTGTAACTTGCTTGATAGTTCATTATAGGCTATTAATTAATAAATAATAATAATTATAATAATTAATATATAAATAATTATCAGAATTTAGGTTATGGTTAGTCTATTTACAATTAAATTGTTTATTAGATAATTCATTAATTTACGTTATTTTTAATAAGTTTAAAACTATAATAGAATTTGATTTAACTTTTTCTTTGAATTTTATACTTAATAGAACTAATGGTTTTGTAAAAAAGAAAATGTCTTTTTCAGAACTGTTATCACTGATTATAGTTTATATGGTGGGTCTCATCAGAGCTAATAAGGATTATGTGTCAGATTAAGTCCGGCGCGAATTTGCTCATTAGTAATATATTGGTTTTCTCTAATGCACACTGTCTTCATGACTGTCTTAAGCGGTAATTCTGTTGTTAATCAATAAATTGAGAATTACTTCCATTAATTGTGTTAAAAACTTTAATTATTTCTAACTATTACTTTCATCAGATTCTAATACAGTATGTTAAAAAAAGTTTGCTGCTTTATTTTTTGACCCAGTTTAATAGTTAAAATTAAAATATCTATAGCAATGTACTTCATATTAAAAATTTTAATCCTATTTTGTACATTTATACTAAACCATAATTAAATTTTTAAAAAACTTTTAACTTGATTTGACTAATCCGAGATAAATTAGTTTTAATTACAATTTAAATATTAATTTTTATGTGCTTGTACATTTGTAAAAACGTTTATTAGGAAAAATATTTCTCGAGACGCTTCATGAGTACAACATATTATGTAACGCATTAATTGCTGACAAAAAGCTTAGATTAAGGAAAGACACAATTCTAGACAGTTAAAGCATGAGAATAACTAACATTTCTAGTGCGTTCTAACTATTAAGAACATTACTTATCTCTATGTTAAATATATTTTGGCGTATATTTAAATAAATTTCTATAAACCAGAAATATTCTTAGAATTAGCTTAAAAGTTTTTTAATTTTATTAAATGTTTGTTTTGTGTATAACAATAGTGTCAATAATGTCAATAATTAGATTGAGAAGGAATGGAGCGATAGGTTTGTCTTGATCGGTTAATTTATTTCTATGATCTCTGATTACACCTAAATGTTGGAAAAGTTAGCGTTCATTGCGTCGACTAATTCTGATTTATTGAATTCAATTTCAGAATAGCAACTAATTTATAAAATAACACAAAAAACTACAAACACTACAAACACAACAACAAATCCAATATAACTTCTGACCGGCGCTGATAACCGTTGATATAAGAGCCGATCAAAGATATCTCAAATGTGATCCAACACTTCGCCAATCCTAAGAACTTTGCGGTCTCTCACACTTGTCTATTGTCACACTTTGTCTTACTTTTTACACTTCGAGACAACCATTCGATACGCTATCGATTGACTTGAGATAACAGAAGAACGAATCCCAGAACTCAACCCATTTTACTATTACTACATTACTCGCGAGTATGTAATCCCCATAACGCACGAGAGCCACAAATTAGTGGCGTTTCTCCACTTTTCTTATCTATTCGTTCGTTTAGTTCTAACACTCATTTCCAACATTAGGATACGCAAGGGATCGATCTCTACTCACTTGCCGATACTCACATCTAAATTAATCCGAAATATTTTTTATCAAAAAATTAACAAATTTAGTTAAAAACAATTGTTGTTTATCACAGAAACAAATATTTTACATACATAAGTATTTGAAAAAGGTCAAAATGTACAGGCTTAGTGACGATTAAATATAATATTTGAAGTAAAAATTTAAAAATATTATAATTTTAATGCATTGTAAGTTTAATCACTTTTATATATACAAATAATTTTATCAAAAGCAAAAATAATATTTGAATAAAATTTTATTTAAGTATTCATAAAAACAGCTAATTTAGTCCAATTCCATCCCTGTTTATCCCTTATTAAAATTAATTATTTTTATTACGAAGTGTCGAATGTCCAAATGTGAGCACAATATATTTGTATAAAAACACTCTTATCTCAAAATAAAGTCTAATTAACCGAAATGACCAAAAAAGGCCATAACTCTACTCTAAAAGGCATATTAAAAATGATAGCATTTCCGCATAACTTATTCTATTGAACGTAATTAAGAATCTGAATTTCCAAAGGAATTAATGTTCGAGTAATTTAACGACAATTTTAGTAATATTATGCTTTCGGATGATATGGTATACACTATGAAGGCTTTGGGTTAAAGAGAGGCCAACCGGTAATAATTGCATTACACATAACAAAAGGTAATAACTAATTGCGTTTAATATATGACTAGAATAAAATAAAGAGGCACAGGAGAGGAGACGAGACGAGAGGAAACTTTAAAAATAAGATCATTGCTCTCAAGAAGCTTTAGATACAATTAGGTTTATATTATTCAAATAAATTAATTCAATTACTTTTTTTAAACAAAATTTAAAATAGTTTTTGAAGAAAAAACTTTTTATACTTAAAAATAAGTCAACTCAAGTTTAGAGTAATACAAAATAGTAATTGAAAGTTGAGTTAATTGTATTCGTCAGAAAAACAATTTCATGATATAAATTAAATAGCTAGATTGTTATTGTTGTTATTATTATCATAATTACTGAGTATTAGTATTAGTATTATTGTTTAATTATGTTTTTTTAAAATTTAAAACAAATAAATATAATTGAAAAGTTTATTTGATTTGTTGTCATAATTAGTCTGGAGAGACATGTTTAGAGCAGTAATGAATGTTAAGTAGGAATATAGGAGTGAAATGAAAACATAAAATAAATAAAACTAATTATCGTAATGAATATGAATAGTCTTAGTTTTGAGCTTGAATAAAAACCATTATCTAATTCCAAAATGGTTTTTGCAAGAACTGCACTGCACTGTTGGCTCGGCTTTAAATAGAGTCTTAATTAATGAATTTAAAGACCGACACATAGAGACCAACGATTGTTAGGAATCATATTTGCAAACTGTTATTAATGATTCATCTCATGCCGTCTTAAACCTTAAGTCAATTCAATTTTATCTCATATACTGTGAGATGAGTACAAATGCATCCCAAGTGTCGAATCAATTGTATGATATATGTCCGTAAAGGGAATTGATTGAGATTCCGGTTCTATCGCACTATTCCTATCAGTTTTACAGAAGTCTAAACTCAATCTCCAATTGCTTTAACCATTTCCATGATGTCATGTGTAGCACAATATCTCAATATTCAGTCAATTGTTTTTCGTACAAATTAGCCAAAACCTAATACACAGCAGAATATACAATAGAATAGAATAGAATAGAACTGAACTGAACTGAACTGAACAAACTGAGTATACAATACAAAATAGTATTACATGGTACTGTATGAGCACCAGCATGTCGGCATCGAAGCTCTGAATAAACTGACTGCAAACGACTCCTAACTAGCAATCGAATAAAGAGAGCAAAGAGAGCAAAGAGAGTAAAGAAGAAGAAATAGTTTGGAATAGTTAGTCTGCAATTCCCAACTGGTGGCCAACAAAACCGTGCGTTTCGGCCAAAAACTTCAATTATCAAACACAACATTTTGTGTGCAGTTTGTGTTCCAAACTATATACACAACTTAGACCCAAAACTAAGATCAAAATGAGATGAGAATCGAGTCGAACGAATCGCTTTCGCTTTCTTAAGATATATCATTTGGTTGAGACGTGAACTCTAGACTCAGTCCCAACTGACTTATCTAATTACAATTAATGTCCGACTCAACCAATTCTAAACAACAAACTAAACACATTCTACACATTCTCTGCGATGAGATGAGTGCCAACAATGTTTAGACGATTGTACTGTAGATATGAGACATTTCACACTTAAAACATCGCAAACACTATACACTCTATCGCTGGTATTACTGTTGACTAAATACTCGAATACTATGTTAAGCAAAAAGCCTATCAAACATCCAAACACTCAATGCATTCAACGCATTCACACATTTCCGTTGGGATCACATATTTTAATATTTAATAACAAATTTGTTTAATGTGTTTAAATTTATTTGCAATCCTAAGTCTCATTGTCAACGAGAGGCTAAAAAAGATAATTATTTCGTGTTATGTATACGTGTAGAATGAGCTAGACGCTATAATTGATTAATTCGATTAATTGTTTATAAATCTATTTTATATTTGACACTCAATGGTAACACAATTAGAATTTTAGGATTTTTGATGTGATGACTAAAAAAGGTGAAACACATTAAACATTAATTTATAATTAAAGGCATCGAAATGCGTGACATTTTATTATTAGTGAATAGAAAAGCAAAACAAAGTGATTGAGGAATAAAATATTGTGTTTGGCTATAATCGGGACATATATTAAAAAATATATTTATAGTTGGAGTGAGAGCTGTAGTGAAAGTGTGAACAATAAGTGTTTGGCATTTGCTTAAGAAAATTGAATGAATGAGCGATAGTTGTTAGGAATGGCAGAGAACTGGGAAATTGTTAATATTGTTAATGATAATGGTATTAATGGCCTCTTTACGTGAGGGCTCGACTGTTTCGGTATCATATATGCAAATCTAATGCAAATGATCTGTAATCACAAACACAATTTATGGCTACATTTAACTATTTTATTAATCTATTGCCTGTAGTCCTAGTATTTCTGTCCGACTCTTTAAGATTATACGAAATTATATTACATTTTTATTCATTAGTGTTTGCACAACACAATTGTTAATTCACTAAATTAAGCCTTTCTTCTAATATAGACTTTATTAATAAATTACTTAAAACTTAATCAAAATAAAAAAGAAAAAAGTTTTTACTTCTAAACCAATAAACAAACGTATGAGGAGTGGAAGAAAGCAAAAGTAAATGAATGAAAAGCACATTCAGTCGAATTGATTCTCATGAATAATTCACTCGATTTAAGTATTTTATCACAAATTGAATAACTAATGAAACTATAATTTTTTGTTAACAAAGAAAATTTATCTCAAATAAGAGAATTACTGTAAGAATACAATATATTTTTATTTGTCTGAGAGCCGAAAACAAGAGTCAAATCTATTCTTTAATTCGTTCAATACATTTGAGACTTAATGAATAAATACTAATATAATATAACTTATATAACAATAATATGAATAATAAATTTATAGTTAAATAACGGAAAAAATTCTAAACTTTGATATATATTTGCATATTACGATATGGTAAATGTGCATGGCAATGTATGTATGGCAATGTATGTATGGCAATATGTATGGACTTCCGCGCCCTAATCATGACTGTAATAATAGTGTAGATAAAAGAGAGAAATATAACATAAGTTATGGAACGTATAAGTAGTTTGTTGTTGGAAAAAGAGCCGAAGAAAAAGAGTAGAGACAGAAAAAATCTATTATATGTTTTAAGTACAATATTAGTAAAAGTTTATATGCATTCATATCAATCAAAAATATGATTAAATCGAGCGCATAAGTGCACTCAAAGTATAATTTATAAAATAAACGCATTGTATATAAAATGAGAGCAATCCGTATTGTGGAGGACCTGATGGCTCAAAGGTGTGGCTTTCAATGTGAGGCTAAGCTATCGACCGAACAAATCAAATCACTATCTCCTCTCTTCTCCTCTCTTCTCCTCTCTTCTCCTCTCTTCTCCTCTCTTCTCCTCTCCTCTCCTCTCTCCCTCTCTATTGTACGTATTGTACGTACAGTACGTCTCCTCTGCCGATGTCATCATTTATCGTTTCATCATTTATTCCTATTTACGAACATCTTTAGCATATAATCATTAAATTCACTGCAAATACTATTTCAATGCTATTTCGATGCCATTTCGCTCACATTTTCCAGTTTTGCTTCAATTTCACTGCAATCGCAGTCAAAGACTATTTAAATTACTAATAGAATGACTTGAATACACTTAATATCTACTCTATTTATAGAGGCAAACTTTAAATGGACCTTTCACACATTTATTATATTCTTATATAATTATATTCGTGTGAATACAGTATTATATTTAACGTAACATTAGCTCAAATAATTTCATTTCGCAAATTTTTTACTGAAAAAAAATTATAATATTTACATTGAGTTTGAAATTGAGAACAAAAGTGTTGTTTTATTTTGAATTTATAGTTAAAATTTGAATATAGTATTACGTTTCGCAAATAAATAATGATACAGTTAGAAAAGAGTAGACGAGCTATCAATTTATTTTCAAATTTTTTCAGATTTTGTTTCATTCATTAATAAAATTGAAACTGTAGTGAATTTATCAGAAATTTTTTAAAACTTTTTTCTAAACAAATTTAATATTTCAATAAAATAATTTACAATGTCTTGCATACCCGAGCTGTTAGAACATAGCCGTTAGTTCAATGCAATACAGAGTTTGTATACAAGAAATAAATTTTTAAAACTCTACTCAAAAATATTGAAAAACAGTGTTCATAAAACTGCGAAAACTATTTATATGCACACAATATGTTAGCCTTTTTAAGAGATGCCTTTCCCCCCGATATATAGCAAGTGTTTGAAATATGAAATAAATAATATTCCGAAGATTTTATACACAAATAATTTATGTAAAAATAAGTTATTTGGCAAAAAAATTGAATGAAAAAATTTTCTTTAAATAAGTTATTAAATTGAAAAAACCACATCAGATAAGAGTAAACTGAACTGAAACTGAATTTAATAAACGGTTTGAAAGTACGCTCTTATCTGCCAATTTCATATGGGCTCAGAACGTAAAAAAGTTTCTATTTTTCATTCAAACATTTATTATTTATTTATTTATTTAATGCATATTATTCTTACAGTTGAGTAATACTGCAATAACTGCTTTTAGGGAAAGAAAATTCATTTAAGAAACAATATGTCTAAAGAATATAATCTTTTTTCAACTTTTTTATGCCTCTCATTAAACTTTGACAATACAGTAATCATATTATTATATACTCTTTATATTATATAATATTTATATTTAATATTTGAATTATTTATTTATGAATAAAAAGGCAAAAAATAGAAAAAAAGCGAAAGACTCACCGAAATAGTATAAAGTGTTTGAATAGAGAAGTATTTTGAAGCAAAAGAGTAAAAGTTTTTTACTAATTAACTCATTCATAATCAAAACAATTAATTTAATTAATTGATAATTGAATCATAAAATTGTTTATTGATATTATTTGACATTTTTGCTTTTTACTGAAAACTTGTTAACTATTAATACAAATGATAATATGAATCGAAAAAGACATTAAAAGTTAACAAATGTTTTGATCACTTTATAGATCCAAACTATTAGTTGGATTATATCTAGAAAAGCAATATCTGTTTCGCATTCTTAGCCGACCAGTAATCGTGACTTAGAGTCGCGTAAATCGTCATTAAAATAGTGAAGTATTTCTGAACTATAGACCAGAGACTGGAAAAAGTGGTCAGAAGTGGTAGAAGTGGTGGAAGTGTTGGATGCGTTGGATGTGTTACCGATGAATCTGTGCACTGGAATGAGACCCATTTGAATGGATTCAAAGGCATCAATGGCTTCACTGGCTTCGGCGTGCAATACATTGCCGTACAGTGCCCTACAGTGCCATACACTGCCATACAGTGCCGCACATTCATGCGTACAACACATCGACACATTTCTTCACTTTCTCTCCCATTCTCTGCATTATATTCTTCTTAAGCTTATATTCTTGTCTCAGAATCCGATTGACTAATGCTTTTACAGTTAACGAGCATTTCTGGCTTTTACTATAATTAAAAATTTTTTATAAAAAGCAAAACTTTTTATACAAACTTTTTTTTAATAAATAAAAAGTATTAAAAAGTAGTATCTTTTGAACAATTTTTGTTTTTGACAATCGCTATGATTGGAGAACATCTGACTGTGGAGTAGAAAAGAGAAATATATTTTAGCGATAATAAGTTATAGCAAGCCGTTCTAGCAAGGTCGAAGGCAAGCCGTTTAGTGAGTTGTGAAGTGAGCACTGGTTTCTGGTTTGTCTCACAAAGTTTGGCTACGGTTTGGCTGCGGTTTCTGCAACTGATTGCTTAACGTCTAGATCTGATCACAAATTGAAAACAACTATTATTTGCACTCAAAACACATTTAATTCGTTTTGATTTCTCGTTCACTAAATATTCTCTGTCCGAGACATTCGAATATCAAATCTATTGCTTGTATTTACACTTCAATTAGTTAAACAATTTTAATTAATTCAGACGTCAATCAGGTCTTTGAGTTTTTCTTAAACAAAACCAACATTTTATTAATATATATTTGCATAAGAATTTTTAATTAAACCCTATACTACTATTTTATTATAAATAAAGATTATTTTGATTAAAGTTTAAGATTTTTAAAAATAATAAAAAATATCAATGTAGTCTTATCTAGCTTAATTGATGTCAATTCCTTCAAATTTAAATAATACTGTAATTTAGTAAATGTTTTGTATTCTGTTTAGTATTCCGTTTAATATCAAACACGTGTTTAACAAAAAGTAATCAGTGTAATTTGTTTGAATGACTAATAAGTTTAAGCATAAAATATGTCCTAAATTAAAATTTGTTTCGATATTAAAGTATTTTTGTTTGTTTTATTTTATTTAATAAATTGCTTTAAATGCAAAAAACTAAAAGATATTGTTTTAAGATAATAATGTAGTACATTATCTTGATCATTTTAGGACAATTTTAATTTTTTAAGTAGCAATAATTTATTTTATAAAACTCTTGTTTAAAATTATATAAATTTTGTTTGAAATCTATAGTTAAAAAATAGAATTAGATTTCTGTACATATTAAAATTTATTGGTTTAATCTAAGGAATTTAATACTTTTCAACAAAATAAACTTTAGATCTAGTAAATCTTAATAATAATTTAAAATTAAACTTTATTGGAATAAAACCTAGTTAATTTTATTTATTTTTAAAATAGATTTTATTTGTAGCTACAGTTTGATATTAAGTATTGCTTTAAATAAAAAAAATTATTAACTTTGTTTTTATTTTATTTATTTTAGTTATAATCAACATTTGATTTATTCAAATACTTTTTTACAGTTTAATTACATTTTTCCAAAACATTTAACTAAACAAAACTTTACTCACTTTTCAAACATAATGTTTGATTTTGAATACATTTATAAATTAGGAAAAAACTAAGAATTTTGTTAAACTAAACAAGTCAATCAATGCATTTCGCGTTGATTTTAGTAATCTTTCAATTTATTTTCATACCATTAAACCAGAAAATATTAGCTTGTACTTGTTATCATACTGTTATATTTTTCTAAATAATATTTATAAAAATAAATTTATATTTTAATAGTTTAGAAAAATGCAAAAAAATATTAAATAAAAAGTATATTTCAAAATATTTTTGGTATATTTTTTGTAATGTTTTAAATAATTAAATAATTTTATTTAGAGACAGAAAGAATCGATAAAATCAAAGTATATTTTTTGAAACAAGCATTTAAATGTCAAAATCAGTTTCTTTTATTTGATTTTTCACAATTGAACTTATTTTTTGATTTACAGAGCATTTCAAATATCTTTCGGTCAAATAAATGTCAAAAATAAATCCGTTTTGATGTTCTTATTGATCAAAATAGTTTCAATTTTTACTCAAAAACTATTTTTCAAATCAGTATTATTTGAGCAATTGCTTACATATAGTACAGTATTTATAGTAATATAATTTAATTGCTAAATATTAAAATTGTTCGAAATTTTTTAAAAATTTATTTCATAAATAATTAATCAATTTTTATTTTAAAAAATATTTTCGAAGTATTTATTTGATTAAATATTGTGTGATTTTTTAAATATTGAAATAAATCTTGAATTATGATAGCAAATGTATCTTAAGTTTAGAATAACTGCTAAAGAATTAAATCATTTTAATCAGACATTGAGTACAATGACATTTTTTAAATGCCATCAAATCAGTCGAAATACAATTGATAAAAATTCTTTAAATATTTTTTATGACATTTTATATATCGGATTATTTTGAGTTATATTTCAATTTATAAAATCTAAACACATTCTACAAAACCTGTTCTTTTATATTGAGATCTAAACTTATATTACATTTTAACTAATATACAAATATTATTAGTCTTTCAAAAATAAATTAATTTTTTAAAAACAATGTAATTAAAAAACTTTCCAATTTTAATAATATTTTTACTAAAGCCACGGTTTAAAACTATAATAATTTATAAATTACTTGTTGATATGAAATTTTAAAGTTAAAAATAATTTTGATAATAACTTTTAAATTTAAAAAATTAATGTAATTGTGAATAATGTATTATTTTAAATTATATAATTGTATGTTTATATTACGGTAAAAATTACAAGATTGATTAAATATTATAAATATATTTTAAAATGAGAGGGAGAGAGAGAGAGAGAGAGCAGGAGAGAGAGAGCAAAAGAGAGAGCAGGAGAGAGAGAGCGGGAGAGAGAGAGCAGGAGAGAGAGGGAGGGAGAGAGGGAGCAGGAGAGAGAGGGAGAGAAGGGGAGAGAGAGCA
>JAQFXP010001296.1:0-20195 GCA_034693685.1 Belba bartosi
CAAAGTCTGCGCTTGATTTCCATTGAGTATCGCCGCCTGAATGGCTGCCCCGACGGCCACCGCTTCGTCCGCATTGATCGAATAGTTTAACTGTTTTTCGTCGAATAGGTTTGAAAGCAGTTCTTGTATTCGAGGAATACGAGTCGAACCGCCGACTAATACGATGTCATCGATGTCTTTATGACTCATCTCAGCGTCAATTAATGCCTGTTCGACGCAATCCATTGATCGCATGAATAGATCGTTATTTAGTTCTTCAAACATTTCGCGAGTTATCTCTACATTGAGTTCATTGATTCCAGAGATAGCATCGACGGATATAATGGTTGAGTCATTGGCAGACAACTGCCACTTCTGCTTCTCACAAATGAGTCGAAGTCTTCTCAAAACTATTTGACCTTTGGTTGTATTCTTGTCGACAAGAATTCCAGTTTTATTCTCAAATTCAGTCAAACAGTATTCGATAATATTGTTGTCGATGTCATCGCCGCCCAAATGGTTGTCTCCGTTAACGGCTTTCACTTCAATATTCCCCTTATCTATGACCAGAATAGACACATCGAATGTCCCGCCGCCAAAGTCGAAGATTAAGACTTTTCTGTATTTTAAATAAATATAATAATTACTTATATTTTTGAAAAAATTGAACCAAACCTCGCATTCCTGTCGTCTTTTTTATCCAATTGGAAAGCAATGGCTGCGGCCGTCGGTTCGTTAATGATTTTCAGAACATTAAGTCCGGCCAGTCTTCCGGCGTCTTTAGTCGCCTCCTTCTGTGCGTCATTGAAATAGGCCGGGACTGTAATCACGGCATTCTTCACAGTTAAACCCAACCTCTTTTCGGCGATTTCTTTCATCTTTTTCAGTACTTTAGCCGAAATCTCTTCCGGAAAATACGTCTCTTCTGTTCCGTTCACTTTGACTCTAATTTTTGGATTATTGTTCCCGTCGTCGACCACTCGAAAGGGCCACAAACTCTTGTCTTTCTGCACTTCTTTGTCACTGAATAGTCTTCCAATCAGTCGTTTGGTCGAAAACACTGTATTACTAGGATTTGCTAAAGCGTTTTCTTTGGCCGCATCGCCGACCACTTCCGCTCCGGTATCAGTTAACTCGACAACACTCGGAGTCGTATTCCTTCCAAAATCATTCTCAAGTATAACAACCCTTCCCTCAGGCTTTCGGGGCTGGAAGTACGCGACGCATGAGTTAGTGGTTCCCAAATCAATGCCAATCGCCGGCAGAGTTGGAGTGTTTTTATTGTTTTCTTCGTTTACTTTAACAAACATTTCGTTCAAATTTTTCAGAACTAATGTCTCGAATGTATTGAAAGACATATTTCCGCGTTTGGACTCAAAGTGTCTAATCGTTTGTTCGATAACTCTTTCATTGATTTGTTTGAGTCGTTCGCTGTTTATATACAAAACCTTCTGATAGTGTTTATTAATCTCTTCTTTATACCAATTTCGGGCATCAATTATCAACGCATCGGTTAATCGTTTTTGGTTTTCCATTTGTAATTTCCAGACATCAATAAATTCTTCCAAAGATTCATCGATCGAGTCTTTCAATTCTTTTAATTTTGATTCAAATATATGCCTTTCCTTCAAACAGGTATTCAAATCCGAAAACTCTTTAATCAATTTGTCTTTGAATTCAAAGTGTTTTGTTCTAAGATCTGATTCTAAATCAATTAGTTTAATAAACTCTTCCATTTCTTCGTCATATTTATCCAAAAAAATTTTAATTTGATCCTTAAGTTTAAAAACGAGTTTATCTTTATTTTCATTATTAAAATATTGAAGTTCTTTCTGTATCAGCGATAAGCGATCACTAAAATCTAATCCAAACCTATTTATGAACTGTTTGTCACCGAAAATGCATTTATCGGCAAATTCTAGTTCTAATGTTTGTCTCAATTGTTCTTCTAATCGATCGAATTCTTCAATGTTTAAGAAAACATTTGATTCAATTTGAGACCTAATTGTTTGCTTATAATTTTTAACCAATTTGTTAATCAAATTATTATAATGAGTTTCCGCTTCAAAAATTAGTCGATTATTCTCTGCTCTTAAAACAGATTCCTCGCTTTTGATTTGAGTTTTCAACTAAATTATGCAAAAAATCATTAAATGTTTTAAATATTGATTTGACAGAAATTGTAATATTATTGTAAAAATCAAATATCTCAAACGATAGTATATATTTCGATTAAGGCTTTTCCTCCTCAATAAGTTTATTATTTTAACCTGATAAATTTAATCGCTGATAAGACCACTGACAAAACCAAGACTCAGATAAATAGGTCTCAGATCAAATAAAGGTGGAAAATTAAAGATGGTGATGAAAATTTTAATAATTTATTCGTTTAAATCGGTAGTCATCAGTTATAAAAGCTCAAAAGTGTTAGTTAGCTCTTTTACTGTTTATCAAACATACAAAAACATATTATCTGAATAGGCCTGAGATAGATCAGACTGGTCTTTGCAAATATATTGTTTTGTATTTCTTAATAATTGCTTTTCATTGCCTTATAGTAACGAATAGTAAACTTACAAAGAACATTATTAATTTAGCATAAAACAGAAAATAGATATTTATGCAATTGAAACGAAAATTTACTAGATACAATTAAAAATTTAAACAACTCATTATTTATGATTCATGCATCAAAGAAAAGTGCACCTGAACTACTTTTAATTGTCACTCTCAATTCTTATTAACTTGTTCATTCTGATTTGTAAAATAAATAGTTGCATTTGTTCAGTTATTTTATATATATTTTCAAGTTAAAATAATAAATATATAAATTAGAAAAATCCTTAATCAAACTCTTAAACACAGTTAATATAATTAAATTAATATATTCAGCCATTTTTGAGATGATTAAGTTTATCAAACGCAGCATTTTTTTAATACTCAAACATATAATTTGAAAATTCTTTACTTTATTATTAAATATTGCCAACTCTTCGGGTTCTTCGGTACAAAAAATGTCAAATTTATCGCTAATTTCTTTCTTTTTATTTTCGGCCAATTTATCAAATTCTGATGAATTTATAAACTTTTTTAAACCCATTTCTGAATTCATGTGTTCTTTGAACTCATTCAACAGTTCTTCCATTAAATTATTAGCCGTTTGTTGTCTTCGGTATTCATTTTCTTCGTAAATCTGATTGAAAGCCGAACTCAAATACTTCGAAAGCAAACCATTTATTTCGGATATGATTTCACTATTCGTCGACTTCTTCTTCATATCATATTTCGCGACTAAAGCCTCGTTTAGGCTCTGGTTCTCAGCGTTTAGTTCTTTGCGACTATAGTATGGTTTGTCGCTTAATATTATACGAATTTCAGACATATATTCGTCCTTTAATTAGATATAAATTATTAAATTACATAAAATGTTATAAATTCAAAAATACCTTTAATTTATTGATTAGATTCAAATCCGAGGCTTTATGAGTGGCTTCGATCAAATCACTCGGTTTAGGCATAGCTTCGCTATTGAAGGCCTCGACGTATACCTCCAGATATCGTTCAAACTCTTTGCCAGTAATGGCTGTCCCATCGACTGTCTTTGTGGCCAATGTTTCCGGATTTAAGAGATTTATAAACAATTCGTTCAAAATATTAATGAATTGATCCGACATTTCAAACAGTCTTCCCCTGAAGTTGGGATCTTCTTTGGCTGCAGAGCCCGGGTCTGGCATTAGAAAACACGAGATGTCATCAAAACATCTTCGGATCAGTTTTCGAGCACTTTGTGAAGCAACCGAAAGACGTCGACTGGTATTGGTCTCCAGTTTTTTGTTTAAAAAATCTTTTCCGCCGTTTAGTCCGTATTTGTGAATTGACGGCGCATTCCAGTCCCGAATTAGAAACATCTGATCCAATCGTTATAAACAATTAAATTAAAAACTATTTTAATTAAAATAAAAAATTATTACCAAATTCTGAAACGGTTTCCGTTGTTCGATCTGTTGTCCGGAACTATTGCCGACGGCTTCGAGTCCGTACTCGAGGAATGACTGCAATGTTGTCAATACGTCTTCTTGAAGATTAGTGAAGACATTGAATATAAGATACGAAGAACTTAATAAACTTAAGCCAACTATTGTCGACCAATCCCTCTGATTGGCGAACTCATCGAACACTCCCTGAGTATCCATCAAAAGAATAGCCAACTTTTTGCCGCTCTTCTGTCGGACCAGAAACGGCTTCGAAAGCCAAATACCATTAGTTTGCGGTTCAATACTTTGTTTCCACTCAAAGCCTAAGAGTTTTAAAATTTAAATCAATTATCAATTTTTGCACTAAAACCAAATCAGACTCATTATTACTAACCGACGAGTGGTTGAGATCTATTGGCCATCCAATCAGTTCCCAAAGCGATGTTTTCCAGATATCGAGCTATTAGACTCAAGAGGAATGACTTGCCCTGTACTGATGGACCCGCAATTGATATAATAACTACTTCTGTGTCACTAATTGGTGACAAAGTTTCTTTCAAAGCATTTTTGTTTAGGATATAATCAGATTTTCGTTCATTAATTAATATATTAATTATTTGTTTTGCTTTGAGATTAAGATCAAAACTTTTTGAATCCATTGAAGCCATGACTTAGACTAAAAGGTAATTAATTTTAAAATTTTTAATTTAAACGTAAGAGGCACTTTGTAAATAAAATATTTTCAAACTTTAATAAAAAAAAATTAAAGTTATTTTTACATTTATAGTTACAAAAAAAACTTAATATAAAACGCTAGTATAAATTTATAATATATATATTATAAATTAGTAAAATTGAAGAATTTAATTATAATTTTATTTTAGAAAATCTGGTTTTGATTCAATTATGAGCACAATTAAAACATTAGTTTCCATCATAATAATAAAGTTTGTAATGGTTGCAATTTTTTAACCAACAGACTGTTTATTATTTTAAATGTATAATCTTAATTAGATTTATTTTATAGATTACATATTTTTGGTTAAAATTTCGGTTAATAGAAGAATTAAATTTTAACAATTAATACATTTATAATTTATTATTGTTAATTAACTGATTGAACATATATTAACTATTTATTAATTATTTTAAATTGATTTTTCTATAATTAAAATTTGAATTATTGCATGCAAATAGTGAATTGTATATAACTGAGTTCTACTGTAATTTTATATTACTATAGTTTTGTATTAAGTTATAACACATTCCAATCAAAAATAAACTATCTATTTTCTTTATCCCTTTCTTGCTTAATGTCAAGGTTAAAAATATCTATATTAAAAAATGAGTTATACAAATAATTTAAATTAATATTGGTTAAGTTAATTTTAAAAATTTATTTGACAATTGTATAATCCATTTGTCTCCAATTATTAAGAGTTCAAAAGTGTTAGTTATCTTGTTTTACTGCTTATTAAAAAATACAAAACAATATATCTGAAAAGACTCGTCTGGTCTATCTCAAGCCTATTCAGTTAGAATGTTTTTGTATGTAAATAGTAAAATAGCTAGCTAACACTTTTGAACTTTTATAACTGAAGACTGCTGGTATAATCTATTTAGAGTTTTATTTAGACTTGCTATGATAAGAACTATATCAAATAACAGAATATTTTTTATTATTACTGTAAATGCAATTGACTATATTGCAGTTTACACTAAATTTGAGTATGAAATGTTAAAATAGAAATTGAAATTAGAGTAGCACTTACATTTAATTTTTAAATTATTCAAATTATTAATATTTCAGGATGTCGGTTTACATAAAAATTATTCTTCTAACTATAAACAATAATGCTACATTTTATTTTCAAACTTTAAACTTAAATTGCAGACAAACTATTTTAATTTTTATTTCACTAATACATACATATATTGAAGTAGAATTAATAATTCAATGAAATGTTTATATAAACAATTTTTTTGTGACGGAAAATGATGTTTTAAAAATATAAACATGATTTTCTTATTATTATAAAAGAATGCCCAGATATAAAGTGGGGTCTATTTACAAGTTGTGTTTATCTAGTACAGTGTAGTTAAAAGAAACTTTTGTGTACTCTTTTATAAATGTAAAATGTTTATAATTGGCCATTAATCTCTAAAATAATTGCGCATTTTGTAGACAACATTTAGTGTTTTATATAATTATTAATTTTGTTTAAATATATGCATGTTTTAGTGAAAAAAATAATTAAAATATCTCATTTAGTTTGTTTGTAATATAAGTCTGAAATCCATAAACTGTAAGAAAATATTGCATTTTTTAAACATGCATAACTCTTTAAATAATAAAAATAGAAAAATATTTTCTGCATATTATACAGTACAATTATATTACAGTCCAACCCGCTTATAACGAACAGCTTGATTCTGCTAAATCCGTTTGTTATAACCGGGATTCGTTATATACGACTATAACCTAATATATATTTTTATTTCGTTCGATAACTACTTTTCGTTATATGCGGGTATTCGTTATAAGCGAGTTCGTTATAAATGGGATGGACTGTATATTAATTAAGCATAATTAAAATGTTTTTTAAAAATAAACATATTTTGCTAACTTTCGACATTCCCTTTAATTAAAATAATATATAATTCAATGGCAGGCGATAAGAGAAGCCTTAGCTTTAAATTTTAAATAGCATACAAAGGTACTGTTTAACAATTGGCTTATTATTAATATAATAATAGATGATAAAAACAAATCATATGCCTTATTGTTATGGATTAATTCGCAAAAAGAATGTAAACAAAAGAATAAATTTATTGAACATTGATAGTGATATTGATGAGTAAATTATTATTTAAATTTTAAATTATTATACAAAATTGTCTTCAATCTATCTTAGGTATTCTAGTACTCTATTTATGTACAACTGTAAATTTGGTACTTTAAGATATATATTGATATCCAATCTTAAGGCTTCTCTTATCGCCTGCCATTGAATTGCATAACTATCTATTTTACTATATTTTAATTATAGCAAGGATTGAGAAGGTTGGCCGATTTAAGGAGGGGATCAGAGGAGGAATTTTTCTCAAAATTTTGACCAAAAACCTAGGGGTGAATCAGGGAGGGGATTTATCCAAAAACGCTCAAAAACCTATATATTTATGTTGAAATTTTGTTCTATTTAACTGGATTTAAACTAAATTTAGTTAAATTAACTGGATTTAAACTGGATTTATTACCAATTTAGGGAAAATTTGGGCAAAAAACCCAAAAATTTGCCGGCAAAACGTCGAGAGGGATACCTTTTCTCGGACAAAATGCTAGGGTTGGGGATAAATCCAAATTTTCAAAATCAGGGAGAAATTTTTGCTTGATTCCCCCTTCTCGATCTTTGAGATATAGTCTATTAATTTATTTCCTTTATACTACGCACTGTACTTTTATAGGGATTAAAAGGTGGGAATTAGGCAATATTTTGGCAAATTTATTAATTTTAACCTAAAAACTAAAAAAATTTGCCGGCTGTCTTAGGAGGCCAGGAAAAATACCATACGCGTCAACTTTATTCTTAATTTTATTAAAAATTTTTAACTAACCTTTAGTCGAATTTTATTGTTTACGCTATTAGCTTAATTACTGTTTTTGATAATTAAATGTAATTAAAGACTAATTGGTTCAAACCGCAACTTATGACGTTCGGGTGCTTTTACGCTGTAAGTCGAATATTAAGAAAAACTACTAAAAATAACCAGAAAACAGTAGTTTAACAACAAAGGAATTAAAAAAGTAAATAAAACATCAAATAATAAATACTTTAGTATAAAAAAATCTTATATTGCTATAAACTTTAAAGCAAAAAAGCTCCTAACGCCCTCATTTGTGTTTAAACTCAATATAGTTAAGTTAAACTATAATTGTTTCCAATGTTTCAAAAATAGCAAGCAAAATATTTAAAACAGTAGAAGAGCTAGTAGAGAATTAAAACTCTCCACGAGCACCTGGTACCTAGTGAATAATTATAGCAATTCGGTTTGTGGCAGCACTACTTAATTGGAAAAGCACAAATTTTGCATTCAAACAAACTTAATTAAAATTGATACCTGATGGCATAAAATTAAATTGGCAATTTTAAAACAAAAAACTATATAGCAATTCACTACCAGCTCTTCTATTGTTGTGAACAATAACAGTGGATTCATGGTAAGTAACTGGTTGCTTTAATAATTTAGTTACTAAAATTAAAAAAATACATTTTATTTATTAACACAATCTAAATTTGCTTTGTAAAAGGTGGCATTTAAAAATTTAGTAAATGTATATTATCTATGTATATTATACTAAATTAATATTATTTAAATTAGTTTAAGATTAATTAATAAAATGTAGATTTTTATTTTAAATTATTTATTGTAAAATATACCATTTTTGGCAAATCTAAATACTGTAGACATTCTTTGGATTCCTACAATACATCAAATTAGCTTAATTTATTTAAAATTGCATTATTATAATAATTAAAAATTTATATTAATTTTGAAATCATAAAACGTACATATTGTCTTTTTAAAATTTTAATTAAAAAGTTTAAAACATGGTAAATTTTTTAGTGGTTGTGGTAAAAAATTGGCTCTGCATACATTATTTTTGCTGAATTTGATTAGTTTTTTATTTTTTAACAGAAATATATATATTTGTATAGCCCGGTCCCTATTGCTTGTATTCTAAATAAACTTTTATCATTTAAAAATACGATAAGTACAAGTAATTGCAGTTCTATTACAAATCTAATTTTGCATTGGTTTTATATTAACAAATTTTAATTTTAATTCTTAATAAATTTACTATTTTTAAAAACATTTTAAGCCTAAATTAATAAATTCTAAAACTTATTTGTTTTTGCTATAAATGGTAAAATATTTGAATGATGAGTTAAAAATAAATTTTAACTATTTTCAAAACAATAGATAAATTAATTATAATTAAATAAACAATTATTATAATAGATAACAAAATATTATTAAACACAATTAAATTACATTAAAATTTGTCAAACATTTGGAAAACTTTAATCGTAACAAATATTAATACAGTACTATAAAGATTATAAATATTTAACAAGCACTATTTTAGATTTAAAATTACTATAAATCTAAAAATAACAAAATAGAAATATTCATAAACATTAAAAAAATATGTCTTAAATAATTATTTGTGCCAAAGGCAATTGCTAGATTTTATTGTTTTCGATGTCCTTTTCATTCAACTTTTGAATCAATTCGTGGACTCTTTTAAGGCTCTCCTTTCGTTGGGTTTCCAACTCTTTGCTTAAATTTAAATACAATTTCATTGAATCCAATTCTATGAATAACTTTTCACAATCGGCTTTAAACTGCAAATAACTCTTTTCGTGCCCATCTGTTCCGAGACACTCGACATCGATGTCCAACTGATCTATTTTTTCAACAAAATTTTGTAGTAATTTTGACTTAACACTGAATTTAGTTTTGCCTTCATTTGAATCACTCAATTCTATCATCACTTTCTCAATATTCATCTCTTTTTCCAACTCTGTCTCCACTTCTTTCCATCGCTTATCAAAATCATAAAAATCCGAATTTGAAGACATTATTGCAATCAAATCCGACGCTTCACATAAGTTTCAGTATATTTTGTTATACTTGAAATGATTGTTGTCACGAATACTAGGGATTACATTAGTGGGAATGGCTTAAACTCTATTAAACAGATTTCTACCAATGCTGAAATCCTCCTGCTTAATTTAATTATAAAACTATTTGATTATAATTTATTATGTAATTGTAACCCTAATTTATATTTATATTTATAATTTACTTTTGTATTATTATCACTTTTTTAATGTTTTTTCTAATAAATTAAATAGTATAATAATTTTTATTAAAAAACTCATTTGAAATCTATAATTTAAAATATATAAAATATTTGTTATAATTTATAAAATATAAGTTATAATATAGAAATTAAAATTAGAACAGGAATTGAGAAAATTGGCCGTTTCAGGCGGATTAGGAGAGGAATATTTTTTTTCAAAAAACCCGCAAAAAGGTATATTTATAATAAAACTAAATTTAAACCTTATTTAGCATCGAGTTAGGAAAAACTTTCTGATTTTCAAACTCAAAACTCAAAAAAAAATTTGCCGGGCCTTCTGTGACATCCGGCAAAAAATTCGAGAGAGAAGAGGTAATTTTTGAGAACCAACTGCTAGGGGAGATTAAGGTAAATTTTTAAAATTAAGGGTGGTTTGCCTGATCCCTCCATCTCAATCCCTGCAGTATAGTTACTTGAAAATAAAATAAATGTTAATATTTTTGGCTTTTCTTTAACGCCTTTGGCAATATAAATTGATAAAATGTCATATTATAAATTAGTAAAGTAATATGTTTAAATGAGCAAATTAAATTCTCTAGTTACTCGTTAAAGTTTTAAAAATAAACCATATTTGTAAGTTATAAATATTACATAAATCTGGACTTTTGAAAAAACTATTAATGTTACAAATTATAACATTAATATTTCCTCCCAAAATACCACATTCAACTATGAATTGAAAAACAGTCTTGATAGATTTAGTAACAATGCATTGTTAATAACTACATGTAAAAACTAATTTAAATAAATTGACATTATTTAAAAATTTTTTAAATGCTTTTTATTTTGCTAAGTCATTAAACTGCCAAACTAGCTTACTTTGATCTTAACATAATATTTACTTAAATAAACAATTACAGAGTTTAATTAATTACATAAGATGCATTTTAGGGGATAAACTTGTCAACTCATTTAAAGCCATTTTAAATGATTGAAATTATTTATGCTTTAAATAAATTACGCCATTACATATTTCACTACAATAGACAATTAATAGTTTAAAAGATTTAATTACATTATACTCCGTTTATAATCACCGCGTTGGTGCATGGTAAATTAAGTGATTATAGCCGAAAATGATTATAACCGATGCATTAATAACACTATTTGTAACGTTTGGTGTTTTGCATATGCAGTGATTATAACCGAATGTGATTATAAGCCGAGTGATTATATGCGGAGTATACTGTATTTTGTTAAATGGCTGTAAATTTGAATTTAAAAACTCATTTCAATAGCATATTCATACCCAAGAAAATTATGAAAGGCAAGTTTTTTACCCAAATATATAAAATAAAATTGCAAAAAAGAAGAGAACAAGGTTAAACTTAAATATAACTAGTAAATATTCATATCTCTGTAGACTTTTCTATATTTTGTTGAGGTATGAGCATATCTATAGTCATCTTCAGCTGTTGTCTCTGTTCTTCAATAGCATTCGAGTCATTAGTTTCCGATCGAATCAATTTCAGAGTCTTCTCCAATTCGGTCTCAATTCTCCTTCTCTTGATTCGACTCAAATTCCTATTATTGTCAACACTTTTCTTAACTTCGATGTAATAACTCTTCAAATCATTGATCGCTTTATTCGATTCCGTCTTTTGTTTAGAACTCATTTTATTTTGTTTAAACATTTTTTTGAATTTCAAAACTAATTCTCTTTCGCACTTAATCTCACTCTCAGTTAATCCTATTGTCTGTTCAATCATTTCAATATTTTGTTCGTCTTTTTTATTTTCAATCTTAACACTAGTCTTCACAACAATATCTCCGATTTCATTGATTTCATAATTTATATCCAAATTATGCCAATAAAACGATTGAAATTTATACGGAATTGATTCAATCAAATATAATTTTAAAATTAAATTACTTTCCTTTATTAATAGTGTGAGTGGTAATGGATAAGAATCGGGAATCCTAGCAGTTGTTCGACTACCTGTTCGAGGTATTGAAACATTCTTTTGAACCAATATCTCATTTTCATCGCAATATTCGGTTTTAATTGTATAATAAATCGGATTAATAACTATTTCATTGATTTCAATCATCGGTCGCCTGTTATCCAACATTTGACTATAAAGAACCGATCCTTTGATTATTACATCCGTTGAACTGCAATCAAACAATATATTTGAGCCAAATTTCATTGTAATACAATCTTTGATTTTCTGATCAAGTAGAGTTTGACCGGCGATTAGACAGTTAGTAAAAGAGACAGGGTAATTGATTGCATTAAATGTTGTGTTAATTAAATTAATTAATGGATTCAAATATTTTTCTGATTCACTATCAGATATAACTTGTAAAGATAAATATTTAACATTATTAAAATAATCTTCTCCTAAATTGCTTAAATTGCTTCTATTATACGACAAGAATTGAATTTTGTGTTCAGAGACCTCACAAACTGCTGCTTCGCATTCGAATTCATTCAATAATAATATCAATAAAACCAAAGTTTCAGTAGTTTTGTGTCGATTGTCGTCGACTGCGAACCCGACCGCAGCCGCAGTTATTTCCGACAATATATGTACGGAATCTATGGCCGCAATATCGGCCACATCTCTGAACGCCATTCTCTCTCTTATCGTACAATTGGTCGGAACAGTGAAGACGACATTCGTTGCACTTCTTCTCAATTGCTTTTCTGCGTCTGATTTGATGTCCAATACTTGTAATGCAATCAATGACTCAATACTTAAACAGTATTTAGAGTTTTGTGAAGTGTTTTCGAATTCAACTAAAAGTGGATTTTTAGATACAAAATGAAATGGAAATGAATTTAATTCTTTTTCAGTGAACTCATTTCTTCCTATCAGTTGTTTTATATCAATATTATTAAACTCTTCGCCGAATTTCGATTGCAAATGAGTTTTGGCTTCACTTCCGAACAGAATATTATCCGCGAATGCAATACAATTCGGTCTATATATTGAACCGGATTTGTCGAAAACGTATTCAAGTTTTTCATCAATAAAAGCACTTATTATGCAATTATTTCTTTCTTTTCGAGCGAAATATATAGCAATAGTAAATGCTTTTGAATTGTTTTGTTTCATTAATTGAATTTTATATTTCAGAATCGAATACTTTATATTCTCTTTGTTTTCAATTAACACTTCTTCTGCAAACTCTTCATTAAATTCCGATTTAGTCTCTTTTAGTCTTTCCTTATGTTCGCTCAATAACTCATTTTCAATCATTTGATGCAATTCTTCAAATTCTGTTGGTTTGAGATAATATTTGTTCGAAAGAGCGGTTTTCATATCTGAACAGTACTTCTTATCCAAGTTATCTATTGTTCGATATAATAGTATTTTAGTATAAGTTAACAATTTCTGATGTTCTGCCACTGTTTTCGGTAATAATTGATTGACTTTTAAATTTAGTTCATTTTTACATTTTTCGATCAGAATTTGTTGACTGCTATTGAATTGACACGACTTTTGCATTGCATTCAAAGCAATTTTTAATAGTTTTTGATGAATAGAATCGATGTCTTTTGGTGTGAAAAGTCCTGATTTTAGTTTAGAGTTCATATTATTTGTATATAGACTAAGAGCCAAATCAATTGCTTTCTCAGCAATTAGTTCCTCATTTTTTTCAATTTGTTTTAATTTCAATTCAAATTCAATTCTAGTCTTTTCTATCATATGATTTAATAGTTCTTTGAATTGCAATACATTTTCATTGTATTGAGGTTTTCGTTGAATTTCAAACAGTTTATCGACTGAAAAATGTTTGTAAGTTTTGAACAATTGTTTGCATTCATTAAAGTATGAGTAGTATATATTTAATAATTTTGAATACTTTGCATTCTCTTCATTGAGTTTTTTATTTAATTTATTTCTGAACACATTTCTAACACTATTTATAAAATTTTGTGTTTTATTGTCGAACTCAGCAATTTTTTCATTGATAATTTGAGAAAAAGTTTGATTATTTTCAATTATGATTTTTGATTCAATGCCGTTTTGAAAGTGTGTATATAAATAACCGATCGATTCATTCAAAATCAAGTTATATTGCTTTTCAATATCCTTCTCGTTATCAGCAATTAATTCAATGATTTTACTGTTTTCTGTATTTAAATTATCCAATAATTGTGTTCTGAAGTTTGCAATAGGTTTTTTTGGTTTTTTATTTTGAAAATTTTTGTCAAATAAATTCATTTTAGTTAACTTCGTATAGTTATGTAATTTCGAAAGATCTGAATAGACGTCAAACTTATCTGAATTTAACTGTTTATGTATTGACTCGTTATATGATTTGATTAACTTTTTACTATATTCTTCAAGTTGTGCTTTAGTTATTTCTTTATTTGTTTTATTGATTGAATGGTTTGAACGATTGTTTTGATTTTCTTTTAAATGAATAACCTTTGGTGGGCTGTCGGGAGTGTCAGGAAAGTTAGCTTTTTTTGAGTTACTTTCGTCACCTGATTCTGAACGAAGTTTATCGAATTGGTTTGCATTTTCAGTTAACTGATCTGAAAATGTTATTTGACTTAAGTTTGATTGACTTTGATCTGAGATTATAGACTTGTTCATTTCTTGTCCACATGTTTCGCAATCCGATTCATTTGATTGATTTAATTCTTGACTTACATTTAAATTCAGATCAGAACTTGACGTTTGATTAATATCAGTTTGATTTTGATCCAAAGTTTTTGACGTTTCTATATCTTGTTTATCAGATTCAGAATTAAAATTATTTGAGTGACTCAAGTGATCATAGTTTGAAATTTGACTAAGTTTATTCTGATCAGAATCTTCAGAACTTTTTCTTTCCTGTTCATCAGTTTTAACAACCGATTTATTCGAGTCATTCAACACTTGTATAAAATCTTTGAATAGATCTAAGAATTCTATTGGTTTTATCGGTTCATTCGATTGAAGTCTTATTTTGATTTGCATTGACTTCACGTCAAGTAATTTGTTTATAACGAATTCAGAAATTTGTTCAATGAATTTATGGTTAAGTTCAGACAAATTCCAATTAATTTGTTTGACATCAGAGTCGGGCGAAGCCATTAAATAACAATTGGATTTTAGCCAAAACTCATCCAATTCTAAACTGTTTGAGTCATTCTTCAGATATTCTGCGACTTCTCTATTGCCATAAAACTCTTTATTGATATTAATTAGTTCCCAATCGCGAACCAAATTTAGCTCTGAATGTGAATTAAGTGGTTCTATAAATTTGAAATTTATTTCTTTATTTTCTTTTTGGTCGTATCTCTGTTTAAATGTTTTTAATAATTAGTTTTTATTTCAAAATTATTTTATAAATGACTTACAGTTAGAAAACGACAACTTTTATTGAATACGACTGCAGAAGAGGTAAACAAAAAGAGTTTAATCATATCTGACATCACTTTAGAGGCAGTTATTTGATCCAATGAAGTGAAGATATTTCTCGAATCCATAAGAAATACAGCAATTCTTTGTCCATTATCTTCTAATATGAACGGTTTGGGCCACATCTGAATCACTTGTCTATTATTGATATAATCATTTGGAAAGCCATATAACCAGCTTATAATTGAGTTGTCAGTGTTGGGCCAATTGGTCTTATCATTGGATTCCAAATAATTCAATAAACAGTTAATCAAAAACGTCTTTCCCTCATAATTGGGTCCAATTGTTGAAATCAATGCCAAACTATCGCATCGATCGACAGCCTTCTCTACTATAGACTGCAATGACTGTTCATTCAATCGGTATTTGCCGTCAATTATCTCAACGATATTAATGGCAGACATTCTGGTAACACATATTTTAATAGCTTTTATTTTAAAATTAAAATAATATAATTGGGTATGTACAATCATTTATAAAATTGCGTTTCAAGTATAACGCATGGTTTCAGATGGTCAGCTATTTTAAGTGGAACAGGGAAAGATTTTTTGGCAAAGGGAAAATAAAGGAACTGTTTTTTTAAATGCTGAAAAATCTATATAATACAATTCAAACAGATTTAGCTCTAATTTAATAAAAATTTTCGAATTTTTGCCATAGAATATAAAATATTACCGCCGCCATCTACGGCAGGAAAAAAGTCGAGAGGGTAATTGTAATTTTTCGCAGACAAATGCTAAAAAAGTGGTAATTGCCGAATTTTAATACAAATGGTAACTTGAACATGTCTTTCCATCTGTTACCCTAGTTTAATTTAATTTAATCAAAAATGTTTGGTTAAATAAACTTAAATTTTTAAACTCTTGAATGTTGAAACATGCAAAATATTAATAGTAATTATAATAATGCTATTGTTATGTTTTGTAAAACTAATTAGAAATTTGTTTGCTATATTACGTTTTAAACTATTTGAGCAAGCTATATTAACCAAGGTTAAAATTTAAAAAAATTTAATTTTATAATTATTCTTACATTTTTATTGCTTAAATTTTTAACAAATATGCTAAATTTATTTTGACAAAATTTTAACATGTTACATAATATTAAAATAAAATAAAATTTTTAACTTTTTATATTGTTTGTTTTAACATTTCTTAGTTGCAGAAAAAATTTAAGTTGATTTGACTAAGCATTGTTGGAACATTATTTTGGCAACAACCGTATTATTGAATATAGATAATTATTAACTACTGTATATAGGATAAATTAAATAACCGACAAATGTCAGAATATGTTAGATAATAAAATAGACTATAAATGTTGCTACGTTACCAATAAAACATTTTTATAAAAATCTAACATCTTTACTAAAATTATTATTAATTAGAAATTTTTATGATATAAATTTTATAAATAGTAACGGAATTCCTTCAAGTCAAAATTTTTATAATAAAAACACAAACACTTTTAAAAAACAAATTTCATAAGATAAATGATTAGTATTATTTTAAATAAGGCTTAAATACAGGTAAGTTTTTAAAAATAAATTTTTACCAATAGTTTTTAAAAATTAAGATAAAACTAACTAATACTATTTTCAAAAAATTTTAAGACTTTTATTGATAAAAAAACATAAATTTTTAATTTTAATAAAATAAAAAAGAATTTTTTCAACAAAAATCAATTTATTAAATTTTATTAGCATTCAATTAAAACAAAATGTTCTCTAGACTTAGCCTGTTCTAACAATTTCTAGTGAGTAAATACGTAACAATGACATATATTAAAATTTTAAAACGCAATTACGTAAATTAAATTTGGAATAATATTTCATTTTTATAATTATTTAAATAACACAACTTACTTTAATTAAATCCGTATTTTGCACAAATAAATTTTAAAAATATATATATTATATGGCGAAAAATATAAGTTTGTACCAAAATTGGCTATTACAATTTAATAATTTATAAATTGTTATCAAATATTTTATTACAAAAATTCCTATCAGACATATAAATAAAATGATATCTACATTACAAAGTCTTTTCTATGATTATATTATATTCAGATACAGTTAAACCCACATACATTTATATAAAATTTATTAAATCTATGTTTAGTAATTTTTAATCATTAAAATAAAAAGTAAAAGTAAAATTTTTGCTCATTATATTTGGGGCAAAGCTCTAAGTTATCTATAAAAATTAAAATTAGTTTTGTATGAACTCAAAATTTGTACTTTACTATTCCAGTAATTCCAGTAGTGCTGCCACTTGTTGCAACGATACAATTATTGTTTACTTGATACCAACAGCTCATAAATACTTTTAAATGCTAACTCTTTATTACAGAGATTGAGAAGGGGAGATCAGGGAAACCCCCCCTTGTTTAGAAAATTTGAATTTATCCCCTCCTAGCATTTAATCCGAGAAAAGGTACCCCCTCGAATTTTGCCGGCCGCCAAAGGCGGCCGTCAAATTTTTTCGGTTTTTTGTCCAAAATTAGGAAATTTTCAATAAAATGGTTCTAAATCCAGTTTAAATCCAGTTAAATTAGGCCAAATTTCATCATAAATATATAGGTTTTTTGAGCGTTTTTGGAAAAATACCCTCCATGATCGCCCTTAGGTTTTTGGCCAAAATTTTGAGAACAATCCCTTCCTTGATTCTCCTCTGGATCGGCCGACCTTCTCGATCTCTGCTTTATTTTAATGTTCAAACAAGACAACAATTTAAATTTTTTTCTAAAATCTTTATTTTTAAATAACTTAATTTTCCTTTGCTAATTTTTCTATGTTGCTAAGCAATATTAAACAAGTGGCAATAAAAGACTTGAAATTTGCCGTATTTCAATGTTGAATATTAGACCAGTAGATAGTACATAGCTTTGGCTCAAACATTATATGCAAATTTTTTCAAGTTTTCAAATCTTTGTTTTTTAAAAAATATATAAAATACTTAATATTTACCGAGCGTGGCCTAGAGGATAAACGCGTTACTCTAGTGCTGGAGGTTGTGGGGTCGCGTTCAACTACAGACTAATTTATTTGACCAGCTCCCACATTTATATATAGATTTATTTGAAGCGGCTTTCCAGGAAGACCAGCACTTTGTTGATGGAAATGCCAAAAAGATTGAATTGAATTGAATTGAATTTACCGAAAACTCATTTTCTTTAAGTGTGTATGAAATAAGATAAAGTCTATAAAAACGTAATAAAATAATATGAAAAAAGTGTCGTATGATATAAATAAATAATATTAAATTTCAAATAAAATTTTATTTTTAACTTAGGATGATTAATCAAATATTATTCATTAAAATAATACCGTATTCCCGCGCATATACTTGCAGTGCCCATATAGAGTGAAGAAGACCATATGCCCTTATACCCCGGGTACACCGGCATGCCGTTATAATTAAGAAATAAAATCAGTTTTATCGATGTTTTTACCATTAATGTAAAATAGTAAAATTTTAAAATATTTAAATTACTGTATGTGTTTAATTATGTATTAGTTGTTTTTATTAAAATAATAAATAGCCCAAATTATAAACTTTAAAAATATTACAGTAAAATATCAAATTTCTTTTTCAAATTTTAGTTTTACTTAAAAACTGTTGAAATATTGTTAATTAATTTATGATTAATATAATTAATAATAGTTATTTTGTCAATTTACTAATTACATCTAAAGTTTTGCTATTTTTAAACATTTATAATAAAATTATTCTAAAAATAAAAATTTTTATACCTCACTCTATATGGGCATGCCCATAGCACCATAAGGTTTTTTTTGTAATTATGGTCAAACTCATTTATAAGGGAATGCAAGTGTATGCGCGGGAATACGGTAATTTTTTATTGAACTCTATTGTATATATTGTATGATAAAAGTTTTAAATTTTATTTAATGTTTAAACTCATATTTTTTGTATTGAATATGTTACTTATTAAATTAGTTAATTACTTATTAAACTTTTATCTACTTGTTTAACATATGTTTATATATTCAAAATCTAGAGTATTTTCAGAAATATGCTCGAGCTCGGCTCAATTCTTTCCAAACGACGCTTCTAAATTTTAACTTGTAATTTTATACAATTGAATTCAAACAAAACAGATTAGAAAATGAGTAATCGTATGGTATTTGTGTTGGATGTGTCCGGTTCTATGGCCGGCGCCAGAAGTCAAACACTAAACTTATCGGTAATTCGTTATATCGAAGACATTCCCGACGGCTGTTACGTCGGAATTGTATTGTTTGACCACCAGGTATGGACTGAACACGAAGTGATCCAAATCACCGGTAGGTCTGTTAGGGATGGACTCATTCGGAAAGTGCCGCTAATGGCCAGAGGAAGCACTGATATCGGTGGAGGGATTTTGGAGGGTTTGGCAGCTCTGAGAAGGACTGGTATGAGTACTGAAGGCACGACTATTATATTGGCCACTGATGGCGGGCATAATGGCAGTCCTCGTGATTATGTGTCACATGTTTTGCCGCAATTACTTTCGGCTAAAGTATTGATTAGATTTAAGTCTAATTTGTTTTTATTTAAATATTTTCATTAATTTAATCAAATATTAGGTTAAAGTGATTTGTATAGCCATTGGTGTCGGCGCTGATCCCAATCTCGAACGGCTGTCCAAAGAGACGAATGGAAACACTCACGTAATCACCAATAGTTCCAATCGAGAAATGGCCGCTCGAGTGATGGAAGCGGCGATTCGTGAAGTGAAGACATCCAAAGAGATGGTCGAAGCGGTCACTATCAGTGTCTGCAATGAATTGATTGATATTAACAGTCATTTGAATAATGAGTTTCAAGTCGTCATCGATTCAGATATCGGCCGAAACTCTGTCTTTACTATCAGTTCCGAATCGATCGATAAGTTTTCGGTTTCTGTGATATCACCGAAAGCACAGATATATGACTCGACTTC
>JAQFXP010001297.1:0-20182 GCA_034693685.1 Belba bartosi
ACCACTGACAAGACTGAATCCCATATACTTCTTTACAATTTAATATATGTATTAGCTAGTTACATAATAGAAAGTTCTAGAAAAGTAATTAACATTCAGTCATTTCAATAATAGAAAATGCCAGACATTGTTTGCATAACAAAATTGCAGTACAAAATATTCATAACAAATTCCAAATCTCCTATTGGAAAATCTCCTAAAACTATTTATCAAAATTTGGTGAAAATATAATTTATGCAAAAATTACAAATTTATTGAATCACATTTGTTGTTTTAAAAATAATATAAAACTTAATCAAAATCATAGCATTAATTGTTAAAATAGTGATTGAATAAATTATTTTAAATAGATATATTTTTGCATGTTTAACTGTACTGTAGTCACGACATTGTGCTTAATTATCGATATAAATTAATTTTCATTATATTAAAAAATTTAAAACATTAATTTATTCACTAAGTGTAAACATTTAAAATTAATTAAGTAATTTTGGAAAAAAATTAATTTTTAAATTTTTAATAAAAATTTTCATTAAATTTTACTTTAAAAATTAAAATTGATTTATATAATTAAGTTTTGATTCTTATTTACATTTAAAAATTATATATTAAATTTAAAAGTGTTTAAATTAAATATCTGATTTATTACTTTATATTGATATATTAAATTATAAAATTTATAAATAATTAAATTTTTTATTTATTTAATTTATTCAAAACATTTTACAATATAATTTGTTTTTAAAAATACAAAAAAATATTATTTATTTTATAATATTTTTATTGCTATATGGATTAATACAAACATAAAAATATATATTCAGTTTAAAATTACGTAGGTTAAGTAAAATTTAAATTGTTAACGGTTTGAACTCCATTTATAAATTAATATTAATTTTTAATCTAAGAAACAAAAAAATATTAAATAGTATACAGTCTTAATTAAGTAAATTAAAAAATTTTGTTTTGAGAAGTATGTTGTATGTTAAAATAACTAAAATATAAAACAATGCTAAACTTTTATTAATTATATTGGCAAAAACTTTAATTTTGTATAATTTTTTTATTTTTTGTAGCAATTGTTAATTTTTAAAATATTAATTATATATGTTTTTTAAGAATATAATTTATAATAAATTTGTTATAATTTTGACGCATAAAATATGCATTAATAAAGTTATTAATTAAGTAATCCAATAACAACTTATTGTTGTTTATGGTGTTTTACCATAATTAATTGGCCCTTTAGACCATACAACGAATAATATATTTTTTGTTAATATCATAAAAATAAATTATATTTATGTGTCATCTCGTGCATCAAAGAAATTAAACAAATCATTAATTAAAAATATCAATTAATTTATTCAAAAAAAAATTTGGAATTTTTAGATAACAAAAAAACACCTGTAGTAAATCAAATAAAAAATATTTAATTTTTGATAAAAATTTGTTTATTGTTTTTAATACATTATTTGGGTTGTAATCAGTATTTAAATGATAAATCTAGTTTTTAAAAAATGCAAATTAAAATTTTTTATATTATTTTTAAAACTTGAGCTATGTAAAATTTTGAATAAATGAAAATATAATTTTTAGAGAATACAATCGAAAAAAAATTAATGTTTTATTTATAAATGTAACATTTTTAATAAATTTGCACACGTGGTCTTCGGATTTTTTGGTAATAAATAAATAAACGTTATTAAGAATATAAATATTTCTTAAATAATTTATAATATTTGATTAGCTAAATATTATCTAAAACAAAAAAGCAATACAACGATATTATCTATAATAAAATTGATAACTTTTTGCGTTTATAATTTTCCCTTACATATATTTCCCTTATATTTTAATTTATAATTTAATTTATAATTTATATTTATTAAAATATTGCAGATTGAGAAGTTCTAAAATATTAAGTCTGGGTTGTGTTTTTTTACAATGCTGTCGTTAATTATAAAAAAGTTTAATTTTTTATACTTTTACTTTTAATTTATATTTAATTTAACGCAAATATTTTATTAACATTTATCTTGTAATAAGATTATAATTTAATTATAAAAATTTATACTATTTTAATGAAATAGTATTAATTGTTTTGTAATTTATTCACGTGATTTAAACTAATAAAATTGCAAAAATTTTTTATTGATTAAAACAATTGTAAACAACGCAAGCAGTCCATTTTTTAAAAATCAAATCGTATTCTTAAAATAAATTATAGAATTATATTATTTATTTTACAGTTTTAATCATTTAAATTTAAAATACAAAAATAATAAATTAAGAAACTATTTATTAACCATTTAAAGTTAAAATTTTTTATTGTATTTTTATAAAATTTACTCATTGTTTTATTAATTTATTTAACAAGTTATTCTAAAACTTGACTAGGAGTTCTGGCTTGGTAAAAATTATAATTAAATTAGGATGCTCTTTACCTGATTAGGAATTATAAACATTTTAAATAAATCATAATTATAAATTTTATTTTTAAATTTTTAAATCAAATTAAAAAGTATTAAATAAATGTAAATAATATAAAAAATGTAATATTAATTTTTTTAAAATTCAAATATAAAAATTTAATTTAAGTTGCATTATAAATTTTAATTGTTTATTTTATGTTTTTGGATATGTTATTAGATATAAAATTAACAATTTTTAATAAATTTTCTTTATAACGCCAACAATATAAGTCATTAAATGTGTTTAATTACATTTTTGTTAAATGTGTTTTTTAGCAAAATATTTCGATTAAATAAAATAATAAATTCAAATATGTAAATATTGTATAGTTAACAATTATTATTTTATTTTGATTTGAATAAATTTGTTTAAATAAATAATTTATATATTTTTTTAGTTTTGGTGCATTAGTAAACAATTTTTAACAGTGTTCCAGTGTACTGTCAGTGTACTAATCTTGAAACGTTAAAGTTTGCTTGAAATTGCATATTTCTATCAAATTTTTTACTAATCATATAAGGCATTATAAATTAGAACAAAGTAAAATAATGTTAATTCTCAAATATTTAAGGTTTAAAATTTTGTAAATTGTACTCAATAACAAATTTTTGTTAGATAAATTTTAAGAACATCATTTAAACAATACGCGCAAGTTTAAGACTTTATAAACGTTTCATATTTAAGCTTGGCTGGAAATATTATTAACAAAATAAACATATTAGTTTGAGTGAACAACACGAGTAATGAGACTAAACATTTACTCTATATAGTAACAAAATTAATTTTGTTAATGAATACGGCTTAATTATTTGAATACAAAAATGAAAAATACACCACTTTTAATAAGCCCATTTTCTTATGAAATAAAATATAAATTATTTATTTAAAAATTTTACAATATATTAACAGTTTATACTTAATAAGCTAGTTTATATCAAATGAAGCTATTTAATTTTATTACTTTTAATGAAAAATAATTTAGAAATTTAAATAATTTAAATTATTAAAACATTTTTTAACATTTTTAGATAATCCTAAATCTAAGACTAATCCATTGTAAAATTATTAAATTAATCGTTTAATATTTATTTTATTTTGAAAATATATTTACAGCTTATATTTAAAATAATAAATAAATATGTTTGATAATTACATATTAAACAATTGATTACTTTTGTAAATTATAAACATATTATTTAAATATATTTATGATAAATAATTATATTATACAAAATTATTAAATTTTTATCATAATTATATACAGCATTTATTTTATTTATGTTTGACATAATATTAATATATAAAAATTTTTGATTTAAATTTTTAAAATTATATATTAATAAATAATTAAATATGGATAAAATTAAAATGTTTATATATTTAAAACATATTGCTTTAAGTGTTTAAATCAATAATAAAAATTTTTTAATTATAAACAAAATATAAAAATTAATATTAATTAAAATATATGGAAATTTGTTAAACTGTAATATAATTTAATTTAATATTAAATTTTATCGTTTTGCTTTAAGATAAATTTATTGGACAAAAACTTATTCTTCGTTAATTTATCGTGTTGACGTCAGTATACATAATGATTATTAATTTTAAATATATTTTTAATATGCAAATTAATTTTTGTATCGTTGTCGCCAATGGGAATGTTTTTTTTTGTAAATATATATAAATTTTTTATAATTTTCAATTTGGTTATAAAATATTTAATAATAAACATAGTTTACTATTTAACCGATATATAGTATTATACAATTTGTTGTAATTTTTAAAATAAAAAAATATTCAATTAAATGCTAAATTAAAATTGCATCTTACCAGTTAGATGTTAAATTTTTAAAAATTGTTTTGCACATATTAACATAATAAATAATATATAAAAATACTTTAGTTTCCATTTAATTGCCACTTTTAATTGACGTCTAATATGGCATTATAAACCATTTGCAAATGAATAACTGTTAATCAAATGACCAAGGCAAAAATAACGCTTCAATTATTAAACAAATTTATTTTAAAAAAGCAACTCTGATAATATGTCTTAATATCTAATAAGGCTGTAACCGTCTTTGACGGCATTTAAGTTTATTTCTATAATAAAATTAACAACTTTTTGCGTTTATAATTTTTCATTATTTATTAATAATTTAATTTATAATTTGTATTTTGTAAAAATTAGCAGAATAAAAATTTAATAAAAATTAAAATAGCGTTGAGTTTATACACTGTGCGTTCAAAAAGTTTTAAAAACTTTGCCGATTCTTTAGAATTTTAATATTAATAGTATTTAAATTTGCGAAAATATTTTATTAACATTTATTCAAAAAGAATGTAATGTAATTTTTAAAATTTATTTTATTCTATTGAAATAAATATGATAACGTTGCTGTAATATCTAACACTTTTAAACACATTATGGTTTATTTAAGAAAAACTATTTGACTTTTTCAGCAATTTATTTATTAAAATAATTTTTAATATTTCATTTATATATTCGATTATAAATTAATTTTTTATATATGAATTTGTAAAAATTTTTAAATAATAATTTTAAAATTTAATTTAATAATTTACGTCAATAAATAAACATTAAAAAGTTTAATTTGCTTAAAAGTAAAGTTTAAAAATCGTAAATATTATAATTTAAATGTTTATTTAATTAAAATAAAAAATTACTTAATTATAATTTTTAATCTAACTTTTTGTAGTGATTATAATTTAATTTATAAAACAATTTTTAAAAAAATTTAATAAATTTTTTTAAAGTATAATTTTTGAATTTAATAAAAATTATAAAAATAAAATAATTTCTTGAAGTTTTCGTTACAAGAATTAATTAATTTGAAATGAAATAAATATTGAATTAAAAAATTTTGTAAGGATTATTATTAAAGATATAACAATCATAAATTGTTTATTTACAATGTATTTTCCCGAAATAACTAAATTTAGTGAAAATAACGTGTGTGATTGATTTATTTTTGAATTTAATAATAATTATAAAAATAAAATAATTTCTTAAAGCTTTCTTTTCAAAAATTAATTGATTAAAATAGCTCTAATATTAAAATAAATAAAAAATAAAAGGAAATAAATACTAAATCAAAAAAATTTGTAATTTTTAAATGCATAAAATTTATTTTTAAGCGAAATAAGCAATCATTTTATTATTTTTAAAGTATATAATTATTAAATATAATAATTTTAAAGCACAATAAATTAAAAATTAAAGTAAATTTAAAATTGAATTTTGTTTAAAGTATTAATTTCGTTATAATTAGGTATTAATAATTGCTTAACGTATAATTTCTATAATCACCTATTATAATCAAATGATAAAATGTAAATTTATCTACTTTTTTTATTGAAAATTGTTATATAGTTTTTACATTTGTCATTGAAAATAAACACTTATTTGTTCTATTGCTTGTCGCAATCTTTTGTTACTTTTATACATTGCACATTTGCAGCTACAGATTTAGCAATAAAAATTCTTTTATAATGGGCAGTTAAACAGACTGGCAAATCATATGCTGGACAAATATCTATAAATTTAAATTATTTAAATTATTGATAATCCAATTAATTGAGCCCTCACCAGAATAATCTTTTTTAAAATCTAAGCCATCATTTTTTGTAGGCACAGTAGATTAAGCAAATATTAAATAAACCAATACTGATATCAATAAAATTACTTTGAAACACATATTTAAAAAAATTTTAGACTGTAAAACAAAACGGTCATTTATATAATTTTTAATATTTTAAAAAACATTTTATAAAAAATTCTAATTAAACTGCGTATAATTTTTCTTATTAATGTTTATATAAAATTGAAATTGTTTAATTAAAAAATATAAGTTTATTAGAATAAATTTATATTTTATCATTTGTTTATCATAGGTTTTTATAGAAACTACATTTTAAGCAATTATTAATAAATAATTATAACGAAATTAATATTTTAAACAAAAACCAATTGTAAGATTATTATAATTTTCAATTTATATTGTTGTAAAATTATTATATGTAATAATTATATAAATTAAAAATTATAAAATAATTGCTTATTTTGCTTAAAATAAATTTTAAGCATTTAAAAAAATTACAAAATTTTTAGAATTTCACTTTTGAACAAATTTAGATTGCTATAATGTCAGAACGGGTTAAGCAATGTTTTGAATTTTTTTATAAGAATATACAACTACTATTGTAGAGTTAGTGGTTAGTAGGGAACGCGTCAACTAAGATTAACTGTCTGGCATGGGATTAAGTGCATTCATAGAAACAAAATAAAACACACACTATTCAAAAACAATTTAATGTAATTTTTTATTTTCAACAATTAATTAAATTTTTTAACTGCAGTTTTTAAATAACAATAAAAGTATTATTTATTTATATTATTTAGATTTAAAACTTGTAATTAGATTTTAAATACATTTATAAATTTAAATTAATCAATTAAATTTAATAATATTTGACTAAAAATTTAAGTATTTAACAAAACATTTCAATTTTTCCATTAGTTTGATAACAATGTTTCTTAAATGTTTATCAATTCATCCTTTAAAATATTTTTATTTTAATAAGAAATTTATCTCAAATGTTTCCTTTACTTCTAATTTTTATAAAAACTAATGTTAATTTTTCAAATTAATATATATTAATATAAATAAATAATACTTTTATTGTTATTTATAAACTGCAGTTAAAACATTTAATTAATTGTTGAAAATAAAAAATTACATTAAATTGTTTTTGAATAGTGTGTGTTTTATTTTGTTTCTATGAATGCACTTAATCCCATGCCAGACAGTTAAGCTTAGTTGACGCGTACTCAACTAACCACTAACTCTACTATTGCTCCATAAATTTTATATTGAAATTTTATTTCTATCTACTAAAGTTTAATCTGTAACATAGAGGTTTGCATTAGTCACAATTTACATTATATCACGTGATCAACATTTTTTTATTAGCTTAGTAAAAAAACTACGAAGATTATATTATAATAAAATTTTTTACAAAATTAATTTATCTTAAAAATTTGTAGCCATTACAAATAGCCATTAAAAAGTTATTTAAAAAATTCGAGTGTCAAGATATATGAATAAACTTTTTAAATAAATTTAACTTTTTTATATATTGAAAATTTAATATAAATAAAAATTGTGTGTAAACTTCAATTTATTGTTAAACTTACAGCCTAATACAATACAATTTATTTAAAAACAATTTAATTTTTTAATTATATATCTGTCATTAATAGCCATTTGGAAATAACTTTTTCAAAAAATTAAAAGTTAGATTTTTGTTTTTATTTGTCTATATTTATTTTTTCCAGAACCGTCACCACACTTTGGTCCAAATCGGAGTAAATGACTTTTAACTAAATCAATTACAGTTAAAATGCAAAAAAATCAGACTAAATCAGACTCAGATTGACTATTTCCAAGTCAGAGAAGAGGCTGATTGCAACCTGATTGAAATAAAAACCAAAATAAAACAAATACTGTTTGATACATTACTACGACAAACTACATGATATTAACTGAATTACTCAATTAATATCAAGTTGTTGCACACATAACGCCAGATGTGATGCCATGTTTTAATTGGACTAATTATTAATTTCAAATCTTACAATTATTGTTTTTTAAAAAGAATTTTGCTTAAAAGTTTAAAATAATATTTTTGAATATATCTAAATTTATGAAACTAAAATTTATAGTTTAATTTTACAAATTATTATATTTAAAAATATTTACCGTCTTTCAACTCGTCCAATTATTGTATCTAATATAAAATTGTAAATATTATTAAAATTATAATATTTATTTACTGTTTTTAATTTACAATATTATTTTTAAAAACTTAAATATTAATTTAATTAAATTGGCTTATAAAAAATTTAATCTGACTGTATTTTTTAATTTAAATATAAGAATAAAATAAAAATTATTCTCAAAAACAAACGTTGTATTCTTGAAAATTATTGTATATATTGTAATAAATGCAATTTTAAAGTTTATTATTTAAAATTTTTTAAAATTTTTATTAGTTTTAAAATAATTAAATTTATCTAGATAAATATTTTATCCAAATAATTATTTTAATGATTTGGAACTAAATAAAACAATTATGAAATTTTATTTTTTTTAAATAATTTTAACATAATTTTTTAGATTGACATAATAAACATTTATTTTAATTATTAAAATTATATAAAAATAACAAATAAATAAGTACATTAGATTATTATTAATTATGTACAGTAATAAGCAAAAATTATAATAATCAAAATAATTAATTTTTATTCCATTTGTATTACAATAGTAGGTTTCAAATAAAATAAAATAAATATAAAAATCATTTTCCAGTTTTAATCAACAAAATTAAAAAATATTAATTTGAGAAACTAGTAAATAAACATCTTAATTATGTTATCAATAAATTATGTTATAATAATTCTTTAATGTTTTATTACAATATTTAAACCAAATGTTTCAAATAAACGTTGGTTTAAAACCAATAATTAATATTAACTAAATATAAAAAAATCTAAATTATAAATTATCTCAACATAACTTATTCAATATACGCATTACAACAGATATCTGACAGTTATTTATTTTCTTATAAAGATTTTGTTTGAATAAACAACTTCATTTTTAAATTCAAATAATTTTAAAACTATCAGGTTGTCAACTAAGTCTTTGCCGTTAAAACTATTTGCTGTTTCAATTAAAATTATACATTCAATGCATTGATATTAATTTATATTATAATTTAATTTATGGAAAGGTATTATTTAAGTTTTATAAACAATAAAAATAATTTTGTTTTTAAATTTATAAACATGTCTACGGACCGCAAACACATTAAACATTTACTTCTTTATAAGTTTCAAAAAGGTTTACGGGCCTCTCAAACCACGAAAAACATTAATAATGTTTATTTAAATGGATTTAGCAAAAGAACCTGTCGTCATTGATTTGAAAAATTTTGAAATGGCGACTTTGATCTCAAAGATCAGCCCAGAAGTGGTCTTCCAATCGATGTCGATAATAATAGATTAAATGCCTTAATTGAGTCAGACCCGCAGCAGATATTGAGAGATTTGGCAATCACTATGGAGTGCTCTCATGAGGCAATCCGCCAACACCTCCAACAGTTGGAAAAAAATTCTCAAACACTGAATTTGGGTTCCGCACAAATTTTTAGACTATCAGAAAATTCAGTGACAAACGGCAAAGACTTAGTTGACAACCTGATAATTACATTTAGTTTAATTTTACAAATATTAATATTGACATAAAATATAATTTAAAATAAATTAATAATTTAAACTAATTTATACAATAAAATTACAGTTTATATTCAAAATGTATTTTTTAATTAATTAAATAATAAAGTATTAAAAATATTTTGTAAAATCAATTGAATTTATTTTAAATTAATTTATTAAAGCATAATTTATATATTGTAAATTCTTCTAAAGTATTTTATCACAATTTGCTACCAAACCAATATTTGTAAAAAATTAACAAATTTATTAAATCTCTTGTAGTTTTAAATAAAATTATTTTAAAATTAATCAAGATCAGACATTAATTGTTAAAATTGTAATTGTTCAAATAAATTTAAATAAATATTTTAGATTTTAAACTTGTACTTTAGAATATTTAAAATAAAAAGATTTTACAATGATTTTATTTTTGGTGCTTATTGCAATTTTAAAAATATTTCTTATTTATTTAAAACTTTTATATAAAACATTTGCAAATAATATAATAATTTTTATTTAATTTTAAATATTTTTAACGAAAATTTAATATTTATATAATATTATTTTATTTAATTATATGAAATTACAGTTTATATTTTACTGTTTATTTAAAAACTGTAATATTTTTTGAATAAAAATAATTATAAAAATTTAAAATTGAATAAAATATTGTTGCAAATTTAATTGTATTAATTAGATTAATTTTATTTTTAAGTTTATTAATTACAAAAATTTATTCAGTAAAACTTCTTTAAACCCCTCCAATGGCGAACATAATTTATAAAATGTATGTTAATAAATGTATTTAAAAATAATATTGATTATGTAAACTGACGTGAGAATCAATAATAACATAATTGTTAGATTGATATTAGGGCAAATAATAAAATTTTTTTGAAATATTTCTTGAAGACAATTAACCTGTAGTATAATTTAATAAAGTGAGGCAAAGCGCATACTTAATTTAAATTTATACTTGTTTATATCTAAACGCTATTTATGTAGAACTGTACTTGCTACAGCATAAGTGCATTTTTATTTTTCGCCCAACACTACTTGTTTATGTTAGCGACTGAATAACACTCGCATTCAGTTGTACTAAACCATAATTCAGTAATTATTAATTAAATTGTTTTTAATTAATTTTGTGTCTAAACACACGACTACTCAAGCGCGCAATTAGTTGATCACTGATCACACACTAATCGCTAAAGTGATAATCATTTGGATGCGAACTAATCAATCGAATTGACACATAATCAGTACAACTCTCAGCAACACAGGACAACTGGTCTTGAAATTGACGGACTAATAGCGAATTTCAAATTGAATTATATTTAATTATTATTTACGCGACAAAACAAACGCACCAATCGTATCGCTCATATACTGCTCGCGCTATAACCGACAGCTACCGCACAGACGACGTCTAAACACGTGACGCTTTCCAAACGCCCGTCACAAAATTAATAAATTTTATTTTTTATTTTTGGTTATACTTTAATTTTAAAATATTATAAGACTTTTTAACACAAATTATAATGACTAATTTCAAATATTTTAAATAATGATCTGACTAAATAAATTAACACTAATCTTAACTAATTATTTTTTGACTAACCGAATAATCCAAATACAGTTTGATACTTTACTAAGACAAATTACCACATAACTAAAAAAAGACAAACAAAGCAATATTAACTGGACGACACAATTAATATCGAGTTTTTGCATTCATTAAGAACCAATTGATGTCACGTTACTAATGGTCTAATTATTGGTTAAAATTCTCAAAATTTTGGTAATTTCAAAAAGATTTTAGTTAATCTTTTAAACTAATTTTTTTAATATTTATAAATTTATAAAACTAAAATTATTAATTTAGTCTTACAAATTATTATGTTTAAAATTTTTTTTTCGGGCTGAGTTTTACCAATTAAAATATTTAATAGAAAATTGTAAATTATATTAAAATTATTAATATCATTTACAGTTTCTATTTTTAAAATTTTATATTTCTAAAATTTAAGCATTAATTATTATATAAATCTTAATATTGGTATAATTAAAATAATTAATATATTTATTTTATTATAAAATTTAATCTAATAAAATTTTTTAATTTAAATAACTGAATAAAATACAGTAAAAAACAAAAATTTCAAATTAAATGGAGTAATAGGTTGTCACGACATTGTGCTTAATAATCGATATAAATTAATTCATTTTATACTATAAATTATGTATTACCAAAGATTATAATAAAATTTAATTATTGTTTAAAACATTAATTTACTCAATTAAAATAAACGTTTAAGACTACAGAGGAGGAAAGAAGTTTACGAACGCAACAAAACTTTTAGTTTCTTTAAAACAAATAAGAACACATTGGACAAACTTACACATTTAATCTAAATTTCTTTTCCAAACAAAATAAAAAAAATTTGATTAAAATTGCGCGAATAGTTTAATATTTATTTAAATATCTTAAAATTTGATTTATTTTAAAAAGAAATAAATATAAAAAAAATTAATTAAATTGTGTTTTTGGTTGATTTAAGTAAATCAATTATTCAAAATATATTTAATAAAGGTAAATTAACGTTAAATATTTAATTTAAAATAAAAAAATTATAATTTAATTTGGTAAATTAGATGTCTAAATGCCCCGAACTAAATAAATATGAACAAGGGCAAATTCTAGCATTTTGGGAAGTAAATTTAGTTCCAACTGAAATTAGCCGAAGAAGTGAAAGAACTAAATCAACAATTTATCAATTTCTAAAAAATCCGGACACCTATGGACAAAACAAACGCTACTAACGTAAACAAAAACTTTTTAATCGTGGAATCGCACGTGTATTTCGGGCCGCAAGTAACGGGAATAAGTCGGAGGAAAAATTAAAATTTGAACAAAACATTCCTTTAACTACCCAAAGAGTTCGGCAAATTATTAGTTCTAATCTAAATTGGAAATACCGCAAATGAATAGCTCGACCCGCACTTACAGTTTATCATAAACAATCAAGAGTGGCCTGGGCGAAAAATAAGATCACCTGGGATTGAAAATGGCGAAAAGTTATTTTTGGCGATAACTTGATAACTAAATTTTAATGGACTCGACGGTAACCAGTATTATTGGCACGACCTACGGCGAGAAACTCAATATTATTTCAAACGAGCTATGGGCGGAGGTTTGGTAATAATCTGGGCTGCCGAAAAAATCACTAATTGTGTTTTTAAATGGCAACCAAACTTCAGCCGACTACATTAAAGTGCTAAAGAACAATTTGTTATTATTTGCCAAAAACATTGGTTGTCAAGATTGAATATATCAACAAGATAATGCACTCATACCGCGAATGCGAGCAAAACTTGGTTTTTGGACAATCATATTCGGGATATGGATTGGCCCGTCCTTAGTCTAGAACTTAACCCAATTTAAAATTTGTGGGCCATTCTAGTTTGGTTAGTTTACGCCAATAGGCGTCAATTTGATAATGTTACCGAACTGCGGGCGGCAATTTGGGAAAACTTGGATCCGGTTTCCATTTTAAAATTAAAAAATATAACAAACTTAATGACTAAACGTTTATGTTTGGTACAATCCAACCCGCTTATAACGAACAGTTAAGTTTTGCTAAATTTGTTTGTTTTAACCGGGATTCGTTATATACGACTATAACTTAATATATATTTTTATTTCGTTCCATAACTACTGTTTGTTATATGCGGGTATTCTTTAAAAGCGGGTTTGTTTTAAGAGGGATGGACTGTAATGCAAAGTTGAAGAAATGCAATTAATTATTAATTTCTAAATTATTAACACTTATTATAATTATTAATTGTGTTTTTATATTTATTTCCTATCTAAAAATTTGTTTATTATCCACTATTTAAATTATAATTATTTCGGTAAATTTTTGTTTAAAAATTATTATTTTTATTATAAAACTGAATTAAATATTAAAGTTTAATTTTTGATTTAATTATATTTAAAAAGGTTATTAATAAAAATCTATCGTTTTTATAAATCTTTCCTTAACCTTAATTAAGTAATATTTAAAAACAATTAATTTTTAAAAATAATTGATATAATTTTTACCAATTTTACATTAACAATTAATATTAATTTATTTAATTAAAAATTATTTTAAAATTTAAATTAATAATGTAAAAATATAGATCATTAAACCCATAATTTTAAAAAATAAACGGATGTTGAGTTGTAGCTCAACATTTCTAGTTGAGTTCATATAACCGGACAAATTGTGAGTTCAAAACTTTTAAGTGCTTTGAACTTACATTCTCAAATCTAGTATTTAACCATAATTATTTAAAAATTAATATAAAAAGTAAAATGTTTGCTTGCAAGATTTTTTAAATTTTACTTTAAAATTAAAAATATTTATAAATACTTAATAGTTCTTAGTTTCAATTTTTAAAAAATTGTTGTTTTTTTATTTTTAATAATTTATCTAAAAGTTTACTAAGTAAAAAATTTAATTTTTAAATGATTTTTATAATATATTTTAAAAATTACTTTTAATTTTTGAACAAAAGTTCGATTTAAATTTTATGACCATTTATTAAATTTATTACTTTTGACATTTAAAAGAATAAATTTTTAAATTAATTACTAAAATTTAATGCATAAAATATCAAATCTCCCAAAATCCACTCAACCAAATATATGTCATAATACAAAATTGTATATTTAATTTTTTTTATAAAGATAATTAACAGTTTATATTTAAAATACGGCGTGTTTTAGGTAGAGCAAGATTTTCAATTTTATATTAACTACAAATTTAATAAAGATATTTTAATCAATTAAATTGCATTTTATTATGAATTATATGTCGTTTAATAAATTTATTTTAAATTTTTTTAAAATTTTCCGTAATTAATTAATTTAACTATTCGGCGAAAAGAATAATTAAAACTATTTAGAATGTTTAATGAAAGTTTCGCAAAACCAAATCGGGTTGACTTAATTACAAATATATTACATTTTTAGCCATTGGTTAATATTTGTTTTTGATGACAATTAGATGTTTTATATTTAATCATATTTTTGTACATTAAATAAATATTGCAATCAGTATTTGGTTTTAGTTCGAAAGGTTTGGCCACTTTTGTGCCAATCATTCTGCTGTACAATTTTTAAAATAATAAATTCTCTTAATTAATTAACAACTTATTGATAATTTTTTTTTTGATTTAAAGTAATATTTAAAATAATTACATTTATAATAAAAGAATGTAAATAATAAAAGAAATCAAATAAAAAACATTAAATCAAGACTTGGCCTGCACGTTAACGTTACTTTCAGTATAATCACGAATTCTTTTATTAAATATAAATTTTATAATTACTAACAAGTAAGAAATGATCAAAAGTTTTTAACTCAAGATTAATATTTACAAAATGTTGTAATATCATTAAATAAATAAAACTTTTAATTGATAAAATTTTTTGATAACTTTTTAAATCCTACATTTTAAAATAATATTTTATTTTACAGTATTTGGCATATAACTATTTTGTTAGTGCAACTTATTCCTATTAGATTAATATTAGAATAAAATAAAATTTTATAATATTAGAATTTAAATCTAATTTTTAATATTCTAATTTTAAATATTAGAATTTTATATATATTTGAATTATATTAAAGTTTACTAATTTTCTAATATTTTTAAGAATTTTAAAATATAATTAGTTTGTTAATGTTGTTTAAACTAGCACAAAATAACAATTGTTTATTAATTTGTAAACTCAGTTGAGTGAAAAAAAAACAGGCAATGTAATTGCAATGAATTAAAATTTAGAATAAATATTAAATGTTAACAACAAACAGGTAGTCGAGATTAAAGTTTTCTAAATAATAGATCTTTTCAAGCGACAACTTTTTGCGTTAAAACAATATTTAAAAAAATTTTAGTTTTCGAGTTAATTAATATCAAATTTCTGAATTCAATGGGAATTTAGCCAAAATTCTAAATAAAAAATATTAATTTAACCTTGTCTCTGAGTTATTTTTTCACAAATTTTTTTGAAAAATTTATTAAGAATAAGAACGTTTTTAAACGGAGTCTCTAGAAGGGTTTAACATTTTTTTTGTATTTTTTACATTAAAATAAATATTTATTTTATTTAAACATACTAAAATTAGATTTATTTCAATTTATGTTTTAATGGTGAATATAAATTTTTAAAATTTATGTTAAGCTTTTTATTTTAAAATTTGTATAATAAATGATTTAAAGAAATAGACGCTTTTAGTAAATAAATATAAATGTTTTAAAATTTTTAATTTGATTATAAAATATTTAATAATAAAAATAGTTTACAAATAAGTATTATACAATTTGTATCAAACAGATATAATGTTTAATAAAAATTGCATCTTAGATGTTAAATTTTTAAATTTTATTTTGCTAATATTATAAATGTTAACATATAATAAATAATATATCTTAATATTTATACATTTGTAACCGTTTTAAATGCATTTATAATTATATCTATAATAAAATTAATAACTTATTGTGTGTATAATTTTTTATTATATATTAATATTTTAATTTATAATTTGTATTTATTAAAAATTTGCAGAATGAGAAATTCCTAAATATTAAATCTGGGTTGTGTTTGCATACAATGCTGTCTTAGATTATAAAAACATTTCGAATTTTCTATATTTTGTGACGGGCGTTTGGGAGGCGTCACGTGATTAGACGTCGACTGTGCGTTTGCTACTGTCGGTGATAGCGCTGGCGGTATTGGTGCGATACGAGTGGTGCAAATGTGTGTTCGAGTGAATGCGAAACCAGTTGCTAAGGGTTTAGTCGAGTTGTTGAGAGATGTGCTTCGAGTTGTGTGTCCTGTGCAAAGTTGTAGCGCAACTGGAGATGAGTTGTATTGCAGTTGTTAGGCCAAATCGTATATCCGGTGCAAAGGAGTAGTGCGACTGGCGATGAGTTGTTGGTAATGTGGCTCGGTTGATTCAGTGATTAATTTGTAGTCAATTTGCCATCGATTGCGCGGCAAGAATGCGATCAGTAATGGCTGATTAGTTGAAGCGCGCGAAGAGACAATAATTGGATCACAAAATCAGTTAAATAACTAAATATTTAATGATCACTGAATTATACGAAACATTACAATGGATGAGCGGCTGAACGCTAACAGTACTTAAGAGCAACTGTATATATGCGTCAAGACTCGGCTGCGACTGAGAGACAACTGAATGTATATTTAGATTACATTAGAGATATACTGTACTGCAGTACAGAGTCATAAGCGCAAACTGCACAAGTACGGTTTAACGTTATGAGTAGCGCTATGAGTTGCAATAAGCAAGTACAGTTTATAGGTATGAGTAGCGCTGACTGTAAAATACAAGTAATTTTAAATAAAGTTTAAATTAATGTTGAGATGATTTTGGTTTCGCCTCAATTTTAACTGTTAATTGGTATTTAATTTAACGCAAATATTTTATTGTAATAAGAATATAATTTAATTGCAAAAATTTATACTTTTTTAATGAAATATTATTGATTTTGTTGTAATTTTTTTACGTGATTTAAACTAATAAATTTTTTCATTAATTAAAACAAATAATTGTAAAAAACGCAAGCTGTCCATTTTGCTAATCAAACGTATTTTTAAAATAAATTATAGAATTATATTATTTATTTTATAGTTTTAATGAGTTAAATTTATTTATTTTTGAATTAGTCAGTAATGAGATATTTAATGCGATTAATAATAAGTGAATACTTATTAAGAGTTTCTATGCGTTTAAACTACTAATTATTAGTTTAAACTAAATTATACAATGAATTTACAGTTTATATTTAAAATGTATTATTTAATAAATTAATAAAAAGTATTAAAAACATTTTGTAAAAATTGACAAATATTTTTGAAAATAATCTAAATTATTTATTATTAGATAAAATTAATTGGATTTATTTTAAATTAATTTATTAAAACATAATTTATATATTGGAAATTTTATTAAATTATTTTTCCACAAATTGCTACCAAACCAATTTTTGTAAAAAAAATACAAATTTATTGAATCTTTTTTGTAGTTTTAAATAAAATTATTATAACAATTAATCAAGATTACGAATTAATTGTTAAAATTGTGATTGTATAAATATATTTTAAATAAATATTTTGTATTTTAAACTATACTTTAAAACATTTAAAATAAAAAAAATTTACAATGATTTTATTTTTAGTGCCTATTGCAATTTTTAAAAATCATTATAATTTTTAAAAATGTTTTTTAACAAATAAATATTAGGAAATAAATGTTTTATTAAGAGGTAAATGTTTCTTAGTGGTTTCATTTAAATATATTTATTAATTTTAATGTTTGAAAAATTAAAACTTTTATATAGAACATTTGTAAATAATATAAAAATTTTTATTTAATTTTAAATTTATTTTATAAAGATATAATATTTATGTATTTTTATTTAATTTAATTATATAAAATTACTGTTTATATTTTACTTATAAAAATTGTAATTTTTAGGTTACAAATAATAATATAAATTTAAATTTGAATTAATATAGAGTTGTAAATTTAATTGTATTAATTAAATCAATTTAAATTTCAAGTTTATTAATTAATAAAATTTATTCAGTAAAATTCTTTCAAACCCATCCATTGTCAAACATAATTTATAAAACTAATTTGTTTATTAATAAATGTATTTAAAAATAATAATCATTATGTAAACTGACGTGAGAACCGAAAATAAAATAATTGTTAGATTGATATTAAGACAAATAATAAAATTTTTTGAAATATTAAGTAGAAAACAATTAAAATGTAATATAGTTTCATAAATTAGAAAATTTTAATTTTCAATGTTTGTTTATATCATACTTTGATTTTAAAATATTAAAAATAAACTTTTTGATACAAATTATAATGACTAATTTCAAACATTTAACATAATGATCTGAATAAATAAATTAAAACAAATCTTAACTTATTGTCTCTTGACTAACTGTGTAATGCAAATACAGTTAAAATGCAAGTAGAAATAAAATTGAATCAGACTCAGACTGGTTAAAATTAGGTAAGAGGATTGCATATAACAACGTGATTGATATAAAAAATAAGAAAAAAATAATAACAGTTTGAAACATTTCTAAGAAAAATTAACGCATAAATAAAAAGCTGACATACAAAGCAATATTAACCGGACGACACAATTAATATCTAGGTTTTGCATTCATTAAACGCCATTTGATGCTAAGTTACAAATGGACTATTTATAGGTTCAAAATCTTATATTTATGGTTATTTTAAAAAAATTTTGGTTAAACTATTAAACTAATATTTTTAATATATCTAAATTTATAAAACTAAAATTTATTGTTTAGTCTTACAAATTATTATATTTAAAAAATTTGTGTCGCTTGACGTTATTCAAATATCATATTTAACATAAAATTGTATATTTTATTTAAATTATAAATATAACTTACAGTTTCTATTTTTAAAATATTATATTTAAAAATTTAAACATTAATTATTATATAAATCTTAATGTTGGCAAAATTAAATTAATTAGTATATTCATTTATTTAATTTATTTTATAATAAAATTTAATCTAATTGAATTTTTTAACTTAAATAATTGAATAAAATAATAATAATTCTTAAAAAAAATTAAAATAAACATAATATATTTATATAATATATTACCACTAGTTTTCTAATTTTCATTAAAATTATTAAATTAATTAAATTCAGGTTTTTATGATTTTTAAAAATTTAAAATACATTTGGCTAAAATATAGTAAAAAACAAAATTTGCAAATTAAATGGAATAATAAGTGGTTATGACATTGTGCTTAATAATCGATACAAACTAATTCATTTTATACTAGAAATTGTTTATTATTAAAGATTATGTCGGATATGATAGTTGGATATGGAACTTAAGTACTAATTAAGACGTAATTGCTTTAATTTAAAATAATTTGACTAAATTAATTAATTAATAAAAAATTTTGATTTTTATAAAATTACTTAAATAGAATAATCTTGATTTGCACTGTAAAAATAAATAAATATCAAAATTTATATAATATACTCATTTATTACATTTAAATGATATGGTATTTATCAAAATATTTTTTTATAATTATTTTACATTTATTCTTTTAACTATATATATATATGTTATTGCTATCCATTAATTAATAAAATTAAAAAATTTGATAAATTTTAATTTCCAAAAACTATGTTGCAAAATAACAAAATTTTTATTAAACTTTATTATCAAACAAGACTGAACAGTATGATCTTAATACATTTTCGAGAGTCGGTTGACAAAATTATATTATTTAGATAAGAACAA
>JAQFXP010001298.1:0-20173 GCA_034693685.1 Belba bartosi
TTCTAATCTATCTAATAGTATTTTGCCAACCGTCTCTCGAAAATGTATTAAGATCATTCTGTTCAGGCTTGTTTAATATTTTGTGCGTACCAACATTCCATAGTTGCAAAATATATTTTAAAATAATATGACCAAGCGTCTATGAATAAATTGGCAAAAACCTTTAAAGATAATTTTGTCAACGATTGTATATTTAGTAAAGTTTACACTTATTTTCTATTCAATACATAAAAATGAAAAATCTATTTATTATTTAATCAAAAAGTAAATTCTAAAACACATCAATATATTTAAAAAATTAAATTTATATAAAAACAAATATTAATTATATTTTTATTGATTAATAATAAAAGATTAATAAAAATTAAAAATAGTATTATTTTGAACCTATTATTCGGTATAAAATAGTTCCAAATGTTTAACCAATTTGTCGGCCTTTTCGGGTTTAAGGCTTAACTTTTCAGCCAATTCCTGAGCACTGGGCGCGCCGTCGGGAACCGTTCGATACGGCTCTGGATTAAGGCCAAGCATAAAGTCGGGCAACTCCTGAACCGATACGTATTGATTGACATTCTTTTTGCCGCAGAGGTAGCCGTACTTATTCTGTTCCTCATCGAGCCATGTCTTGACCACTTTATAGACCGCTTCCATCACTTTCGGCAGTTTATAGATGACACCGGCGTTCACAAGACCCGGATAGTAGTCATTAAACACCTGATGCGAGAATTTCAGATAATCAATGTCTGCGTTCTTCACTCCGGAGTTCTTACAGTCCAATAACAAAGTCATTCCTTAGTTAATAGTTTACAAAACAGTAATCGAATATATGATTAATATTTTATACAAAACTTTAATATTAAATATATATAGACTTTAAAGCATATAATGGTTTAACAAACCCTTTCCAGTGTCGGCCAAATCTACTTTTTCCACTAAATAGACCAAAAACTTATGAGCCGTTGGAACCCAAGACTTGATCTTTCTGCCGGTCTTTGCCCGCATTATCATAAGTTGGGCTCCATTTAGATCTTTGCCATAGAGTATAACGGCTGCGCTCTGGAACAGCTCTTTAGGAAAGTCTTTGTCAGTGAGCTGTCGAACGCCAAACTCTTTGCGCCACTTCATAGCTCTGTCCATATTTTCGACCGCTTTGTCGGCATTTGATTTCTGAATAAAAAGAAATCTGCGAACTGACCAGTCGTTCGACTTGATTCGCTCGATGTCCTCCACGTAGTATAGGTCCGGCTTTTTGTCCACCATTTCCAAGAACTTAGTGCGCACTTCATCCACAAGAGATGCAGAGATTTTTGACGCCTCTTCGTACGCATTCATTGTTGGAAATGCCATCACTTTTTCAATTTAATTTAGTTTTGTTTTTAATATAATTGAAATATTTATTGATAGAAGTTATTAAATCTCAAATTGCTTTTAAATAAATCAAATATTTTTTGGTTTAATTTTTAAGTGAAAAAAGTTTAATATAATGTTTGATTTATTGAACAAAAATCAAAACTAAAAACTAATCCTTTTTAGAAAATTTCTGTAAAAGTTCTTTAGTATAATGTTTCAAAAAAGTAAAAATTCAAATATTTAAAGCAATTATTCGCAAACTTATTAAAAAGCAATTTCCGGCTAATAATTACTTTATGTTTAAAGAATTTAAATTATATAACAATTCCCATTAATGGAAAAATTATTTAACAAAAATTTACTAGCTAACTGAACAATGAGTTTAATTTTTAAAAATACCCTAAATCCCAGCTTGCATAACTTACACACACGCTTTTAATAATAAATTATTACAAACATTAGACTTTTGTCATATATTTTGACATATAATGACATATTTTCATTAAAACAACAAATAAATGTGAGTCATATATGAATCATAAGTTTGGTTAGACTAGAAAAGACACATTTTTACATAAATACAACATTAATGCAGAAAAAACTATGTAATCTATATAACCATAGCTGCATTTCGAGGGCTTTATATTAAATGACTTTTTTAATAGTTTTTTTTTAAATTTAAGTTGTTAGACAAACTTTTTTTTAAGTTGTTTGATTGTATTCAATATTTTAGACAACAGCTAGTTCCTTGTACAGTATTATATTTAAATATATTAAATTTCTAAATAATAATTATATACAGAATATGATATTATATTGATATATTTGTCATTATTAATGAGTCATTAATATAAGCTGATTTCTATACAGTACAATACGGTATATAGTTTCAAACAATAAAATTATCCAATTTTTTTATTTAATTAATAATTTATATCAAAATTAAATAAAATAATAAATTATTTTGCTTAAAGTATTTAGAGAAAAAATATTATAAACTTAAACAATAATTTTTTAAATATAAATTTTACAATAATATTTTATAAAACTGTCACCGTGAACTATTGCCAAACATACAATTTGAAAATTGTATACAACTATATATAAATATTTGAAATCACAGCTATGTATACAAAATTGACAATTCTATTTCATCAAATATACAAATTAAATTAAATGTCAACAAAAATTTTAATGAACAAATATTATTGCATTATTTTAGTAAATTTATATAAATATTTGCAATTATTTATGTAAGCTTGCAATTATAATATTTTATTAAAATTAAAAATTGTACATAACATTGCAAAATTGTAATTTTTTCCAACGTTATTTTTACTTGTCAAAAAATTAAACAATTTAAGCCACTCATAAAAATTAATTAATTAAAAAAAACAATAACTAATAAACTATTTTATTGAATAAAAATCAAGTGTTTTGTCAAATATAAAACAGCTTTTGCTTACCTTAGGTTTAAAACAATTATTTAGTTTCGAAAACTTAGAAAATATATATTAATATCACAATAATATTTAGCTGTAATAGTAGTTCAAAGTATTATATCAATAGAAAACTTTTCAGATATTCAATACCAGGATATGTGAGAATTGAAACTGAATTAAACGAAAAGTTCTTTTCAAAACATAAGAACATTAAATGAGTCACTATTTTGTCTGAACTCAAATTTTAACTGATCTGTGAAACTGTCAATTGGTTTGAAAAGAATTTTTTGTTCTTTATGTCAAATCTAAAAATATCGTATAATTGAGTCTTTTTTCGGTCAAAATACTGTTTTTGACTTCAATTGTAGTTATGGTTCGTTTGTCTACTAATTGGTTATTTCACAAATCAAAATCTGATTAGAATTATATATAAGTCTGTATAGTTTATATTAATATATAAGTCTAGTAGCACTCTACAGTATACCGTATATAGTTTTTATTCTTTTTATAGTTTATATTTTAGATTTTAGATTTTTTTCTAAATAATTTCCACCATTTTTAGTTCACAAATCAATTTATTGTTATTTTTATTTGTTTTTAGAAAAGATTTTTCGATTTAAATTTATAAACTACTTTAATTTTTTATTTGTTTTTCTCCTAAAATTTCGACTTTATTTAGACATTTATTTACAAACTTCTGTTTATATATGCATTTGCATACTAGTAAAATATTAGCATTCTACTCGCAAATTAATAGAATATAAATGTAAATAAAGCTTTCACATTAATTGATAGTAGGGTTTAACATTGACAATAAGTTTTTTAAAATATTTATTATGCAATTTGTTTTTAAAAATAGAATTTAAATATTTTTTCAATCTAATCCAAATTACAAAATATCTAATTTTGCGATAAATATTTAATTAAAAAATTATAATATAATTATTAGTTAACAACAGATTTTGCAATACTGGCAAAAATAGATTTAAAAATACAATTCAACAAAACCAAAGCTATTCAAACGTAAATTATTACGATTTTTATTTTTTCGAAAAAAAGAATGGAATTCAAGTTTTAGTTAAAATTGAATAAAATTTACATGATAATTGACTTTGACATTATTATTACATGCGTTTATTTATATTTAAAAAATAATTTATATTAATTATTTTATAAAATTACAACTCTTTTAATTAGTTAGCAATAAAATAAAAATTAAAAATAATTTTACCTAATTTTGTGCAATATTACAATGTACACCTATTGTATATGAATAGTTAATTGATCTAATTAAAATGATAAGCTGTTAAATTTAAATAAATAAATAATTTATAAAGTTAAAGTAAGAATTATATAAAATAAATTTGTATTTACAGTATGTTTGTTTATTATTTTATTATGTAAAATGTGCATATTTAAAATATTAAAATGAAAAAATGCAAAAAGTCTTAATTAATAACAAATAATTATTAAATTCTTAATTTTAAAACAGTTTGTGCTCTATTAATCAAGTTTAATTTGATGCTAAATAACAGCTAAACAATTCGGTTTAAATGTTTAATTACTAATATGAATTAACATACTAAATTAAAATAACTGTTATTTTCAAAATTTCACTTATTCATCCTTTAATCGCATAAAACAGCCTTGAAACCTACTAGTTAACATTAAACTATAAATAAGACCTTGTACTTTTGTATTCAATTAAAATACACAGACATTTCATTCTTGAAAAATTGACTTTTATTTATTCAGTATTTCATTTACAAATATACAGTTTTATTATAAAACTTAAATAATATTTAATTGTATCGATTTATAGCTTAAAAATAAAAATAATCAATTAGTTTTAAAAATTAATTAAAAATGTCATCAAATATATTGAACTCTCCGGAGCCTGAAGTCAACATTCCTTTGATTTCAATTTCTAAATTGCTTTTAAATCAAATGAAACATTTCGGGAATAAAATATACCTGGTATGTAAATTATAGTCAGTGACTGCACTAATAATGTATTATGTTTATAAGCATTTATTTAAAATATAAAATTGATAGAAATTAATTTGTTTAATAAGTTTAATAGTTATTTGAAATACTATATATTAGATTGAATACAATGTTAAACGAAGTTTTACATTCAATCAAATGACTGAAGACTGTCTTCGTATATCTAATGCATGGCTAGGATTAGGTCTAAAACCCGGACAAACATTTGGAATATCCGGTGAAAATAGTTATGAATATATGGTTTGTATGCTTTCAGGTATTGAATAATTTTTTTCTAACTATAATTTACTAAAAATATGTATTATTCAGGAATTTTTATCGGCGCCAGAGCTGTTCCAATGCGTGGATCAGATACTATTGGTAAACAAATTTTTAATTTAAATATTTGCTCTTTAGTTGACTTTAATATAAATTTGATTATAAAAAGACGAATTAAAGCGAACTATAAGAGACAGAGAAATTAAATTCTTGTCTTTAAGTTGGAATAAATTCAATCAAATTAGAGAATCGAAAGACATTTTCCATAACACTGTAAGAATCGGTAATTTTTGTTTTTTACAAAACAATAATTAATTTTTGTTTAGAAAGGAATAGTTTTTGGAGAATATAATCACTCCGAAGAAGTTGAGGCAAATTTTGAAAAATATGATAAACTAATAGCAAAAACAGAGCCTTTAAGTGAAGATCAGATATATGAACCAATAGATGTCAAAGAAGACATTTGTCTAGTATTGGAATCGAGTGGCACTACAGGTCAGCAGTGTTTTGATAATAATGATTAAAAATACTATTTTTATAATTTGAATCACAAAATAAAGACAAAACAGGAAATAATTTTAAGTTTAACACTAAACAATTATTTAAATCTAAACCTAAACAAATTTAAAGGTCTACCGAAAGGCTGTCTGTTTTCGCACTACAATTTGGTAGCACTGGTGACAATCGGTTCGATCCCCGACGGCTACAACCGGAAAGACAATGACATAGTGTCCGGACACGGATTACCGGCACATATAAGTGGTGTGAATCAGTTAATTATGTCAATCAATAACGGGTCACAACTTATATTGCACCCGAAGTTTGAATTTGAAACATTTTGTGCTGCAATTGAGCAATACAAAATAACCGCCCTGTCCGCACCGGCATCTCTTTGCTTAGAGCTGTTGAAAAATGGCACTAAATATGACATAAGTTCTCTTCGCAAGGTAATAAGTGGGGGTGCTCCTTTGCCCAAGGGTTTGGCCAAACAGTTTGCCGATAAATATCCACAAATAGAGGACTTCAGACAAGGCTATGGTATGAGTGAAATGACAATTTTGATTGCGTTTGGAGAGTACGGCCGTAAAAATTATGACAGTGTGGGGACGCCCACACCCGGCAATCGAATTAAAATTATTGATTGTATTACTGGCGATATATTAGGAGCCAATCAAACCGGAGAAATATGTGTGACCGGACCCACTCTTTTCCGAGGTTTTCGATTTAAGTGCAATTATTTTTATTATTAATAATTATTTACAAAATTGAATCCAAAGGCTATCACAACAACATTATCGCTACTAAAGAGACGATCGATTGCGACAATTATTTACATACCGGAGATCTGGGCTATTATGACAGCAACGGAAACATCTATATTGTGGACAGAATTAAATTGTTGCTAAAATGTGATGGAATGCAAATCTCTCCAATCGAATTGGAAACTATTTTTCTCACCCATTTCTCTGTCAAAGATGTAGCAGTGGTTGGAAAGCCGGACCTGATCTCAGGGCAATTGCCGACAGCTTTTGTGGTCATCAAAGAACAATATAAAGATAGTATTGATTGCCAAGAACTTTTGGCATTTGTTAATAGTTAGTAAATATATTATTATTTGTTTAAACATAAAATAAATATTAAAAACTATGTATTAACTAAATTATAAATATTATATATCAATAATTATATACGAATTAGTTTTGACTAATTTCTTGTTTAATGTTTAGGTCGAATCACACATCAAAAGCGAATTAGAGAAGGAATTCATATAATCGATAAAATCCCAAAAAATAAAAGCGGAAAAACTGACAGAAATATACTTTTGAAGTATTTAAAACATAAGTAAATTTAATAATTGTATAAATGTTTTATGACTTAAACAAAGTTTTCTTAACTCAATGTTTAGCTGTTTTTAAAAAATATCAATCGATTGTGTAATTGATTTTTATTTAACTTAGTATTGAATTACTATTATATTTGTCCAAAAAAAAGTAAAACTCTTTTAAACGATTAATTAATTTATTTAATTAAATAATATCAAAAGTTTTAAAAATATTTAAAAACAATTAAATTAATTAAAATAATTAAAAACATAATTAAAGGTAAAAATTTTGAATTAGATTATTGACTCAAGAGTGAGATCAGAAAAGACCAATTGGATTAACTCGTTATAGATGGACACCAATGCAGACCAGTCTCGGAACAAATGGTTGAGAAATGGTTCGTATTCTTCGACATTCGATAGTCTTTTGGTCGCATTGTAGACAAATATTCCGTTCAAACAGTAATAAGGCTTTCCTTCTCTGAGAGGAAACCCGAGAATAATGTTTATGAAGTTTGCGATATGAAGGCCGGCCTGAAGTTGAGAGAAGAAGTGGACATACTTGGGCTCAAATATGTCATCAACGGGCGCTTTGCAGAGCTGAGCCCATTTGTGGTCAGTCTTGAGATCCCTTCGGCTGTAGTACATGACGGCCAGTATGAAAGCGCCGACGAATGGCTTCCAATCTTCCGATTGGTTGTTCTTAATTAAATACCTGATTATAATGAAGAGGAAAGTCGTCGAATCGATTGAATCGATTTCTTCGCTGCACTCGAACAGCATTAAAGACACTTTGGATTTATTGACGAACGACTCACTCACTTCGAGCACCGATAGGAACATAGCTCTTCTCTTCTTGATATTGAATTTTCGAATTGTGCCCAAAAACGGCAACTTCTGCTCATTCGACAGATGGAGAAGAGGGGCCACCAGTTCCTCACTTTTGTTTAGACCGTTTCGATCCAAAACTTTGATTTTTGTCGGACTTTGGGCTTCCGATCGAAGAATTCCATAAAGAAATCTCCGGAGACTGAGAGTGCACTCATAGCTGGAGGTCCGGGAGAAGTCTTCCATTTGAGGGTAGAGTACATGTGTTTTCCATTCGACGATATTCATGAGCGCCGGTCTGACGATCCCTTTCTGGTATTCATCGACAAACCAATTCGGAAGAGAGACCTCAGCGTCGCCTTTGGCCAACGTTTCCAGACTTTCGGTCTCATAGTTTAACGACAAGCCATGCCTTTCCATCAATTGTCTTACAGTTTGAGCGACAGTTTGTGTTTTATTGTATTTAAAACTGTTTCGATCGAAGTATTTGATTATGGATTCCAAAGCATAGCTTAAACTCTTATCTCTCAACCAATTGAACAAAATATCAATTTTGCACTTTTCGTGCCATCCCTTCAAGTCATGACTTAGCGCTTGGTATCCCTTCTGGTCAATGAAGTTATTGTCTAAGACAACAGACAATAGTGGCATCACTTCTGGTTTCAAACCAATATAGTGTTGGAACAGATAGTCAGTGCAAAAGAGCCGACACGAGAGGAACCAGTATTTGCCGCAAGTGTTGTAATGCAATAGATTTGAGTCACAGAACAAATCGGTTGTAATTATACCGAAATTGGTGTTCATTGCAAAGAAAGAGCGTTTGTGGCAAACGAGAGGACATTCGAGAGTGTTGGCCAACTCTGCCATTTGGCGACACGTCTGGGAACGGCTTTGAATCACTTCGACTCCAAACTCGCGCACAACTGATCCGAAGACATAATTGCAAAGAGTAGGCGATTGGTAGCCACACGAGTAGTCATTTTTAAGAATTTTCCGAATGTCTTGAATTCTTTGATCAAAACCTTCTTCATATCTCTTCGGTTCAATAGATCCATCAAAAACGATAACTGGAATCACTTCACAAATTCTCAAACGCCTTAAGAATCTTCTGATCGTTTCGGCATAAGTGGTATAATCGGTGCAAAACTTCTGGTCTTTTTGTGTTCGACCCGAATATGAACACAATTGCCGCTGCATTTGGTGTCCATCGATCACTAGTTTTGTTTTATGTAATTCTATTGATTTTATTGATTGGTCTCTGAATCTCAAGAATTCTCTGAAGTCTCTTAATCTCATTTTTTTTGTCTTAAATTTAATTTATTTTTCGATTAATTAGATTTTGTTTTAATTAGTTTTGAATTTTAATTAGATTTGATTTTAACTGTTTTTTGTAATTAAGTTTGAATTTTATTATTAATTAAATAATCAGTATATGCGCGAGAATTAAGTTAAATCATTACTTGATTTCCAATTTGTATGCAATTAATTGATTGCATTCGTATTGTTTGATCCAGAAGTGAGTTGACCACAAGTGAAGAGTTGATAATTAAAATAAATTGTAATTATAATTAAATGAAAGCCGTTTTGATTGAAGCGGTTTCTCTACAAATCCAAAACTGACTCTAATTTACAATTAAGTTATGATTTGTTTTCAGTTATAATGGATTTGATGTACTTTAGCCATAAACGCCTCAACCCTGGCCTCCGAGAGTTCATTACTCCAAATGCCGTTCCGTTTGAAATGCGAACCAACGATAACCGCATTTACACCTAAATCAATAAATTGCTTAATGTTCTGGCCGTCAACACCGGACCCAATCAGAACAGGTATTCCAATATTTGCGGCCATTATATCGGATATCTCTTTAAGATTCGGCGAATGTCCAGTCCTTAATCCGGTGACTATAACCCCATCGGATAAGAAAAATTGAGCCGATTTTGCCATTTCGACGATATCGACATCAGCGGTGATGGCGTGCGAGCAGTGCTTCTTCTTTATGTCACTTAATATTAACACATTTTCGGCATTCAATTGCTTTCTATACCTCAATAGAGAGCCGGAACAGCCGTCGATATAGCCCTCATCGGCGATGTGGCCGAACACGAAGGCCTCGCACCGAATGAATTGCAAACCAGCGCCGACTGCGACGGCCAACGCCTCCCGATTCAGTGCGGCCAACACCTGGACCCCCACCGGCACATCTGCCGCACATTTCTTTACTTCTGCGCAAACTCTTGTCATAATAGCAGTCACTTCTGGTCCGCAGTCTCTTCGGGTAACGTATGGAATGTCAAACATATTCTCGACACAAATGGCCGACACTTTGTGTTTCAAATAGACCTCAGTTTCGATACATGAAATGTCAATCAATTGTTGAACACTTAAACCCTTATTCAATGGACAGGTCGGTAGAGCCCGTACGTGAACCATACCTATGGTTGCAATTTGTTTGCTTTGAACACAATTTTTGAATACCTGTGCGAATCGACTCATTGTGTTTGGAGTTTATTTATACTTTATTACAATATGTTGAGATTGTAAGCATGTTGATATTTGTAGTGAGTTTTATCTCTAATTAACAACTATACCGATAAGACAATATAATTTAAACAAGCCAACTTGATAATGTCTAAATGTTTGTATTACAGGTAAAATAATGCACAAAATATAGTAATAACTTATTTTAATTACAAATACTTACTAGTACAAATTTACAGTATTTTCAAATTTTATTCATTGATAAAAATAAGACAAAATTATATTTACATTTAACTAATTTAAAGTAATGAGTTTCTAATTATTTTTTAAATTTTAAAATTAGCTAGATACTTTAATCAAACTTAAATAATTATATCAACATGAATTTTACATTAGTTATGATGTTTCTTAAAAATTAGCAAGGTATAGCAAAATATAAACACATTTTCGGATATTTTTGAAATTAATTATATATTATTGATTTAAAACAAAACATTTTTAGACTTTTGGTAAACCGGCGTTAATATCGGATTCAATACCGCACTCATCACTGCCTCTCAGTATTTTGAAGTAACCGCTGTCTCCCCAATCGGAGTTCCACGAGTTCGCCACTAACCAGTAGGGAGTGTCCGCTTCCACTCCCCAGCCCAGGATTCGGATGGCGTGGCCGCCCAGGCGTTGCCTTGAGTGTTTTTGGTAAACACCTGATTTGTATAAATTATATCATTATATTGGACTTAAACTGAATATAAAGCCATTTAATATAACAAAACCTGATTTATAAGATACAAAGTCGGCGTAAACAGTAAAGTCCGCCTCTACCGGCCCATTCTGCATAATTTCCGCCTGAATTTGCTTCACATCACTACCTATTCCATACGCTTTGGTTCCGAAATGCTTGTCATCAGAATAGCTGACATTATATCCCTTTTCGCACATATGGACACATTTTGGGGTAGACTTTGAAAAAAGTTTAAAAATTAATATTTTAAGTAAATTAGAAATAGAGTTAAAGAATGCTATCATTAAATAAATTATTTTCCAACAATATTATACAGTTCAAGTCCATTTCTATCAACTGGGTCGGGCAGAAAAATTGAGGGATAAAAATGGAAGAGACAGAATTGGACCTAGACTGTAATTAAATAAATATTGATTTAATTGAAATACCTGTATATCACCGCACGGTTTGAGTTTACCCGTCGTGTGGTGTTCACAGGCGGCGATCACATAGGGCTGACACCCCTTATGGCTGTTGTATAGACCTCCCGATACAAGTCCTTTTCTCACCCAATGACTCCAAGCAGCGCCCGGGAAGCCTCCGCTGCAACCGAAACCGCACGTCCAACAACATGAAACCATATCTTCGGCCGACAATTCCACCACTAGTTTGCCTTTAGAGGCAATACATATCCGGTCAGACATGGCCTCTACGGCACCGAAAGCCCAACACGAGCCTAATGTACGGCACAGACACTTCTTAAGTGATTCAAAGTATATGTCAACTCTTACCACACGATCCCTGGTCTCTTATCTCTCGAATTGATGGACAGTTCGGCCATTCTGTTCGGGAATCGAACGAATCAGGAAATGTCATATTTTCGACATTATGTTGAATAACAGGCAATCGATAGTTTCTATTGTTGTTATGGACTCCCATTAAGCCCTTCACGTATTCCAGAGAATATCCGTCAAAGTTATTGCCGGCCTTTCAGTTCAATTCAATAAAACTTTTTGTTTATTTAATTCAATTAATTAATAATCAAAACATACATACCTTCCAAGTAGTGTTCAAATGATTAATATATTCAACCATTTTTTTGGAAAGAGCTTCGACACCGACCGGAATACTCCTTCTATTCTCCGTAGACTTCGAGCCGACCACCAAAACGGATAAAACAATTATAGAAAATAATTTCTTCATTTTTGACAATTTGTTTAACTATTCAATAATTAAAAAAAACTAAAACAAAATTTTTCAAATCTTCTATATTTATATTATAATTCCAAAGTATTTAAGCAATAAATAATCTCAAAATCAATTTATATAAACTTTGTTTTTGAGTTTTTGATTTACAGTAATGAGTATTTTTATTAATAAATAAAGTCCAGGTTTATTTCTGGATTGGACAGAAAATTTGAAAGATAATAAGGGAAAGGAATATTTATTTTTTAAAACTACTTTTTTAAAATGTGAAATGTTATTTTTATATAATATAATAATTATTAAAAGAATTTATAAATTTTTAATTGTTTTAGATTTTAAAATATATTTATTATTTTATTTTTAAATCACTCGTAGTGTTCATTAGTTTTTCTATATTTAAGTAACTTTGATTATTTATTTTAACTGTATCTCAACATGTTTAAAATAGAATTATTAGAGTTTGAATGACAGATACGAATGCTTAGTAAATACATTGATTTATACAGTGATTCGATTCACTTAAACAGAGATTATTTTATTGCTAATCAGAAAATAATAAATATTTAGTTTTTGGTATTAGAAATAAACAATTTAAAATTATTTTAAATTGCGTCTTAACTAAAAATTTATAAATTAGAAATATATACATATTTTGACAAAAGTAATGTTTAATTTTTGTTTAATAAAAATATATTTTATTGTTTAAGATTATCTTAAAAATTATTTAACTATTTATTGATTTATATTATTAATAATATTTAAACATTTTATCTATATAAATAAAAACATTGCTAAAATTTTTAATTGAACACAAACATTATAAATAAATAGTGTAAAATAATTACGCATTTATAAGTTTAAAATAATTCTATTATTAAATATTTTTTTGTTTTCAAAATTTTTAATTTACACAGTAGTTTTATTTTAAACAAATTAAAATATACAAAATATAACTAGCTGTATAAGCTGTTTACACTAATTGTTAATTTGCTAGTTATTTAACCATAGCTAAATTTGTAAACTATTTGTTATTTTATTATAAAATTTTTATACATTAATTTTGCAAACTATTGATATTCGTATTTAAAACTACAGTATTTGCAAGTCATAAGTTATGAGACATCGATCTCGTTGTGAATCAATATCTCACTAATCTATCATTAGTTACTAACCATTTGTAATGAATTGAAAATATAAATTTATTTTAGATAAAGTTCAAACAGATAGTTTTGTTTATTTAACTAAAAATGCTCATCTATTTTTGAAAATAAAAAGTGCATGTTAAAAATAGTTACTAGTACAATTTAAACAATTTGAATATTAGTAAAGTTTGAACATTTATACAAAATTTTCGGTATTTTAATAGAATTAATTTTAAATTAATTTTGTTTAAACTAGTTATTTTTCATTTAGTTACACAAAAAGAAATAAGTACTTCCTTTGGTCACATCTGATACAATACTAAACTAATTAAATAAATTTTATCAAATATTGTATAAATATGTTATACAAATAATAATTGTTAATCAACTAACTAAGTTGTTAGTATTAGAAAGCAAGTTTAAGATTATTAACTACAGTAAACGATTTATTCTTGATGTGAATTAATAGGTTTGTATTAATAATGTATTTTATAATTTAAAACAATCTAAATTAATTTGTACAAGACAAATAGTTAAATAAGAATAAATTAAAAACTTAAAATATTTTCTATTTTATTATATGCTATTATACTTTCTCTTTTAATGATTATAATCGACATTAATTTGTATAATTTCTAAATTTGTAGTAAATCATTTACGTCAAAAATGAAGAAATTGTTTTCTTTAATTGTTTTATCGGTTTTGGTGATCGGCTCGACATCGACGGAGAATAGAAGAAGTATTCCGGTTGGTGTCGAAGCTCTCACCAATAAAATGGTTGAATATATTAATGATTTAAACACTACTTGGAAGGTATGTATGCTTTCAATGTATTTAACGTTCATTATATCGATTGTTAATTATTTGAATTACCGGTAAATAAACAAAAAGTTTTATTGAATTAAATTGAACTGAAAGGCCGGCAATAACTTTGACGGATATTCTCTGGAATACGTGAAGGGCTTAATGGGAGTCCATAACAACAATAGAAACTATCGATTGCCTGTTATTCAACATAATGTCGAAAATCTGAAATTTCCCGATTCTTTCGATTCTCGAACAGAATGGCCAAACTGTCCGTCAATTCGTGAGATAAGAGATCAGGGATCGTGTGGTAAGAGTCAGCATATAATTGAAGTAATGTTTGAATCACTTAAGAAGTGTCTGTGCCGCACATTAGGCTCGTGTTGGGCTTTCGGTGCCGTGGAGGCCATGTCTGACCGAATATGTATTGCCTCTAAAGGCAAACAAGTGGTGGAAGTGTCGGCCGAAGACTTGGTTTCGTGTTGTGATGATTGTGGCAATGGGTGCGACGGAGGCTTTCCGGGCGCCGCTTGGAGTTATTGGGTGGACACAGGACTTGTATCGGGAGGTCTATACAACAGCCATAAGGGGTGTCAGCCCTATGTGATCGCCGCCTGTGAACACCACACGACGGGTAAACTTAAACCGTGCGGTGATATACAGGTATTTCAATTAAATTGATATTTATTTAAAGATAAATAAACTGTTAATTGAGTAATAAAATTATTAATTAGTATTTTATAACTAATTTTTCTAAAATGCAAATTTAAAGCCGACTCCAAACTGCGTTCATATGTGCGAAAAGGGATATAATGTCAGCTATTCTGATGACAAGCATTTCGGAGCCAAAGCGTATGGAATAGGCAGTGATGTGAAGCAAATTCAGGCGGAAATCATGCGAAACGGGCCGGTAGAGGCGGACTTCACGGTTTACGCCGACTTTGTGTCTTACAAATCAGGTGTTTACCAAAAACATTCAGACGAAGTGCTGGGCGGCCACGCCATCCGAATCCTGGGCTGGGGAGTGGAAGCGGACACTCCCTACTGGTTAGTGGCGAACTCGTGGAACTCCGATTGGGGAGACAGCGGTTACTTCAAAATACTGAGAGGCAGTGATGAGTGCGGTATCGAAGACGACATTAACGCCGGTTTACCCAAAGTCTAAAACTAATTGATTACAAATGATATTATGTCTGAATATTAAAATTGGACTTAAGTTCATTTAATGTTAATTCTCAAATATGTTTATTATATCATATTATACTAATTGCAAATCTCAAACAATAATAAAATACAAAAGTCAAAATTAATAAAAAATTTTGTATTTATAGAATTGATTTTTATAAAACTTTATTAATTAAATAAATAATTAAAAATATGTACTTTTCAAAAATTAGTTAGCTCTTATTTATTTAATTTCAGATTTTATTATTTAATTAAACATAAAAATTTTAAATGCAGAGTTAATCAAATGTTATTATATTTTATAACATGTTACTATCATAATATGATATGATATAATATGATATTAGCATTTCAGTGCAATTATTCATCTAACACTGTTTAAATAAATTTTACAAATAAATTAAAACAACAAATAAAACAAATTGTGGAATAATTTCTATACTATGCCCATGTAATACTGGTCAAACTTATGACTCAAAAGTTTTGAGCAAGAAGATTTTTTTTCGATAATAAATTAAGTAGCAATTTTCTAAAAGTATCTCAACTCAAAATACATTTACAAATCAATTCTATCTTAAGTTTTATTTTTTAACTTATTATTTATTTAAATAATTTTATAGTTATCAAATTTTTTATCAATTAACTTATTTAATTAAATTATTTATTTTTAAAATTAAGCAAGTATAAGTTGACTCAAATAAATAATAAGTTAAAAAGTAAAACTTAAGGTAGAATTGATCTGTAAATATATTTTAAGTTGAAATACTTTTATAAAATAAATTTATTATTGAGATAAAATTTTCTTGCTTATAATTGCAATTTTATTGTTCCTTTCAAACTCGCTTATTTTAATCTTAAAAAATTCTTATAAATTCTCCCGTTTTTTGGTTCCCTTTTATAAAGAAAAGTGTAATTTATCTTAAAAACAATAATTAGAATTCAAACCAACAAATAAAATAAAATAAAATAAAATAAAATAAAATAAAATAAAATAAAATAAAATAAAATTAAATTTTATTCAATTAAATTTTATTCAATTTAAAATTTTATTTATCAAAACAACAAATTCAACAAAGTTTATAGTTTGGGTAAACCGGCGGTAATACCGGCCTCAATATTGCACTCATTAACACCTCGCAAGATTTTAAAGAATCCCTGGTCTCCCCAGTCTTCGTTCCACGAGTTGGCCACTAACCAGTAGGGCGTGTCGTTCTCTACACCCCAGCCTAGGATCTTGACGGCGTGTCCGCCCATTAACTTCAGACTATGTTTCTGATAGACACCTAATTAGAGAAAATGCTAATTAAAATATTTTTTAAAAATAAGAAACAAAAAGGAATTTAAAGTTAAATAAAAACCTGATTTGTAGCTTGGAAAGTCGTCGTAAACGTTGAAGGCAGCCTCAACTGGTCCGTTAGTTAGGATTTCAGCCTGGATCTGTTGCACGTCGTTTTTAACTGCATAGGCATTCGCTCCAAAGTGTTTGTCTGCGCTATAACTGAGTGTATATCCAGACTCACATTGTTGATGACAGGCCGGGGTGGGCTAAGGTGAGCATGCACAGTTAGTTTAACGATAATTAATAAAATTATGTAAAAAAATCTCAATTTCAGTAGCATTAAATGATTAAATAAGTATATAATAATTTGTGCCTGACTAAATTTTTATATTCAAAAACTAACTATTAATAACTTAAAAAAGATATTTCATTTGATTAATAATAATTTATTTGTAATTGTAATATATGATTGCAAAATAGAAAAACAAACAAGTTGCATACCTCCAACTCACTACTACAAGGTGGCAGTTTTCCGGTGGTGTGGTGTTCACAGGAGGCAATGGAGTAGGGCTCACATCCCTTGTTACTCTTGTATAGACCTCCAGACACTAAACCGTTTCTGACCCAGTAAGCCCAGGCGGAATTCGGGTAACCGCCCCGACAGCCCAAACCACATGAAAATCCACAACAGGAAAGAAGATCTTCGGCTGATATCTCTACAATCTGTTTGCCATCAGAAGCGACGCAAATTCGGTCAGACATGGCCTCTACGGCACCGAAAGCCCAACACGAGCCTAATGTACGACAATTATAGTTTAGTTATATTTTTAATCATAAATTAATAGTGGGTTTCAATAACATACCACACGATCCCTGATCTCTAATTTGACCAATGGTTGTACATTTAGGCCATTGAGTTCGGGCGTCAAAAGAGTCGGGAACGCGCATATTGGAGACGTCGTGTTCGTAAACATCTAACTTGTATTTGTCGTTTTCGGGCAGAACTCCACACAAACCCTTAATGTGTTCCTCTGAATACCCAATGAAGTTATGTCCGGCCTTTCAATTAATTAATTATTTAATTTGCTTTAAATGTTGAAGCTTTATAAGCAATTCATTCCATACCTTCCAAGTGGTGTTGATTTTGTTGATGTAGTCGACCATAGCGTCTGTCAGAGTATCGATGCCGACGGGAATGGCTTGTCTGACCAAACCCTGCATCGATTCAGCGACACAGACCGCCAATAAGATGCTTACAAACAGTTTTGCCATTTTTCCTGTTGTGTATCAATTTGTAAGAATGGGTTGATTTTCGATCTTTTTATAGTTTTTAGAAAACAATTCGTCTATAGATTAGCTACTCTTATCTCAAAATATCTTCTGAGTACTTTTAAAGAGCTTTTGATACTTTGATCTGACATTTATATTGTGTAATTCAGTACATTAAACAGGATTTGAAAAATGTAATTGCCAAAAATTTCCATGATTTTATAAAAACAAAATTTTTATTTATTTCTACCTGAACAAATCAACAAAATTTTTTTAGTTAAACCTAGTTAAATTAAGTTTATTTATAAAATATATAGTTTAAAATTTTTTTTTCAATAATCTCTTCCCTTTTTCTTCTCAATTCCTTATATTAAATAAAAACAGTTTTTAATAAACATTTTCTAAAGATTGGTTTAACAAAATTATTTCAAATTAAAAAACTAATTAAAATTTGCAATATATTCAACATTTATTAAGGTCTCTTTTTTTATTTAGAAATTGAAAAGAGGGGTTTGTCAATTTTTTTTATTTTAAAAAATGACATTTATCCCTTTTTTCTTTGATTACGAAAAAGATACCCTAATTTAATGCTAAATTCGTTTTAAATTTAATTAAATTTTGTCAATTTGTATTTAATTATATGGTAGTTTTGGGCATTTCTGAAAAATCCCTCTCTTAGTTTTCCTAGGTTTTCAAAATCGCCTTTCCTGATCACCAGAAACTTTGGTTTTCGGCCCAAAACAAAAAATAAATAATATCTTAACTCAATTTGATTCATATTTCAAAGTTTAAAGATTACAATATTGAGCATATAATTATCAAGTTAAAGTTTTAAAACTATGATTTGATTTAAGTTAAGATTGTACCGGGGGTTTAATTGGGAGGATATTGCTATTTTGGGCCGAAAACCAAAGTTCCTGCTGATCACTGAGCCTAGTTTGGCCGACCTTCTCAATCTCTGGGCTTATCTATATTTGATAATAGAATACTTAGTTTAAAAATAATAATAATTTTTTTTATATATTATATTTTGTTGTCTTAAATAATTTTTGATCATAAATACTTTTTAATATTTTTTTTATCAATTTCTATTGAATGAGTTAAGATATCACAAATATCTAATAAAGTATAATTGAGTCTAACTGTCATCTTGCTGCTAATAAGTTAATATATTTTAGTATTTTCAATGACAAATTCTGTATTGTATTAATACTTTAGTTATTGTTTATAATATTTATATAAACTTTATATACATAAATCGTATAATTGTTTTATTATGAAAAAATGTAATTCAGATAAAATTCTATTATCTTTGAGTATATAATAATTTTTTAAAAACTTATTATTAATATAATATTATTCAAAAATGATGTGTTTTTCAAAATTAAAAGTTTACTTTGTACAATTAAAAAAAGCAAATTTGTGGTGTAAGTTTGAATCTGACAAACTAATTATTTATTAATATAATATAATAATTTGACAAGATATATTTGATATTTAAGTAACTCTAAAATTTAAACTGAGAACTAATAAAATTATATTTTAAATTACAATATTTTTCTAACAACTTTATTAAATAAATTATTATATTTTAATAGTAATGTAAATAGTTAAAGTGGTAAATGTGTTTTTAAAAACAAATGTATTTTATCATGATATCTCAATATATAATTAATATTTGCACTGAATTGTACTTGCGTACGTGGAAGCAAGTTTTTCAAAGTTAATGTCAAGAATGTTTTTAATTCACTTTATTATAAAAACAATTAACTATTAATCAGTTATATGGAAACGAAAGTACAAAAAAGTGTACAACTCTTTAATTGTTTACCAAAAATTAATCAAATAATAAATAATTACAAATAATTAAATAAATTTAACAATAATTTTTAATTAGTACAAATCTTTGTAATATAAAACTTATATAATTTAACGATTAATTTTAGCAAGCGTTGTTAGTACCAAAAGATTTGAAAGTTTCAATTTAATAATAACTTCTATTTAAGTAAAAGTTATTGCATATTATAAATGAATTAATTTTTAAAAATTAATAATTAAAACAAAATTAAAATAAATAAATATAAACACAAACACAAAGAATGGGTTTTCTAAGAGTTTATTGTTGTAGAGGAAAGGAATTGAGGGGAAGGGGGGGGAACGGCACTGCCCAGGAAGTGATGGTAAAGGGTATAATTGAAATCAACGGCACTTTGAATAAGTGAATCGAATCAGAGCTCTCTCTTTGATCGATATGTTTGCGGAATATGTCTTCGATGTTATGGCAGAAACTCTGGAATTTGCTTCAGAGTTGATGTTATTGGCGGTCATTCAGTGTTATCCCAATTGTGTAACAATCGACTCAACGCTCTTCGCAATTGATT
>JAQFXP010001299.1:0-20171 GCA_034693685.1 Belba bartosi
TGTTTATAGCCATTTATGTATGGCATTAAATAAAATTTATAAGTTAGTGAGTGTCATATAAAAATGATTTTTAACCATTACACTATTAGTAATAGTCCTTTACTAATAAAAATCTAGCATATAATAAGCAATGCAGGGAACTGAAAGAAAAACTTTAATGTGAAAGGTAAAACTAAAAAGTCACTATAAAATTGATGCCAAAATTCAAAAATAATGAATGATAATGGTGATAAATTTAGAAATTTTAATTAAATAAATTATAATATTTATCAGTTAAATTGTAATTTAATTAATTGTAATTAAATTGCTTGTTATTTAGTTACTTTTGATTTTGGTAATTGTGTTAATTGTAATCTAGCTTATTGTAATTCAATTAAATATAATTAAATTAAATTTTAATTAGTTAATAACAATCTAGTTTATTTAGATGAAAAATGTATAAATAATTATGGTAAATATTAAATTTTGGCCACACTTTATAGCGACCCTCTAGTCACTAGAGTCTAGTGTTTCCTTCACATCACATTCTTTTAGTTTTATTGTATGATATTATTGATATATTGAATTTATATTGACAATATGAATCTAAGAATGTTTGCCAACTAAAGTTTATTTTGTTACAAACAGTTTTGTAGACAACAAAATTGGGATGGAACAATTGAAGAACAAAACCGAGAAAAGAATAAAACTGAGGTGTGATTTATTTTGGTTTATTTTATATTAGTTTTTTAAAATCTTCATAAGTTATGAAAATTTTTTAGATAACTTTCTAATTAAAATAGAAATAATTTAAATGATTAGAAGATAAACATTTAAGAAATATTGTTATTAAACAAATGGAAAACTCAAATGTTTTCTCAAATATGTTTAATTTTTTAACTAAAAATAATTTAATGTAATTTTTGAAAATTAATTATTTAATATTTTAATTCCAAATTTTTAATAATACATATTAATTTGTCAATAAAATTATTATTAATTTTTTAAGAATAGAAATAAAACATTGTAAAATATTTTATGTTAAATTTGATAATGATAAAAAAATTTATTGAACTTAATGTTATTTTTAGATAGATGTAATTTATATAAAATTTTTAGATTTTGTTTTCAACCAATCAAAACAAAACAAAAATTCAAAAAAAAATTTAAAGTTTTACAATAATTAACGTCATTTATTTCGCTTAAATATAAAATATTGAATTTAAAACAAATTATAACTAAACTACAACTGAATTGAATGAATGATAGTTTTCAATAAATTTTTCATTTAAACTGGATTTTGAATTATTTGTTATTTTTAATCCTAACCCAGACTTTATGACGCCTTTCCTACCAACCATCAACAGTACTATTGCAGTTGAACTGAAAATTAAGTCATAATTTGCAGCCCTGCCCTTTATATTGCCAAATTCCCTTTCGCCAATATGCATTTGGTAAAAAATTTTATCTAAATGGTTAAAATCCTTTTCGTCAAAAATTTGGCCAAAAGTATATCTAAGTTAATCCAAAAATACTTTATATTCTGAAATCAAATTCTTTAGATAAGATTAATATCAAGAAGATTATAAGAAAACTTGTAATAAAATTTTCATTCGGTTTGAAATAACACATCTATTTGAATACAGAATAAATAATAAAAAGTTTTTTAATTTGCGAAACAATTATTATAATTCTGAAAATCCAATTGAGTTTCTCGATGGGTTCGACATTTAATTACACCAATGTATTAAATCAATGGGTATTTTTGCCTAATCCTCCTTTCTCGATTCCTGATTAATAATCAGAGGTCTCTTTATTTAAAATTTGATGCATTGTTTTTGTCTTGGTCATCTTATTAACGATTGTTTATTTACATACATTGTATGTTTAAATTTAATTGAATTTCAAAATAATTTCTAATTTAATAATAAATTTTTATATAATTTATAATTCAATATTCAAACAATTAATTTATATCTGCTTTAGACTCTAATTCGTATTTAACTTATATTTGTTTTGGATATATTTCTCACCTTATTTTGATTCTATTATTTCGCTATAATTTAATTACATTTTCTATTCAATCACTTTTGGCTCAATTTTTATTTTTTGCTTAATTTTGATTTTGTATTAATTTTTTGGTTCTGATAATTTAAAGTGAGTTTACATTTAATCTAAAAAATAGACTTGTTAGTTTATTTAATATTTTAGTTAATTTCTCACAATTCGATTGCTTATTCAAGATGATTTAATAAAAATTATATATTTTTATATGCAAATCCTATCCTTAATTAATTGTAACATTATTAGAGATCCAATTATAAATTTTATGTTCTGAACTTTTAACTCGTGACTATAAACGTAGTATAGAAAACGTAAGTAATAATTGACTCTAGGAGTCAAAGTTGGTCTACAATGGTTTACGGTACAATTTATTACAGTATACATATAAATTAAATATTTAATTTTATCTATAGATTCAAATTTTTTTTTTTATATTAAAGTTTAACTTATTTATATAACTATTATTATTGCTCACACCAAGTATACCAACACTGTCGTTGTTTGCGTTGAAATACGGTTAAACTATTTTATATTCAAATACTGCTAGGAATTGCACAAATTTAATTTAAATATTTAAATCAAACATGCACATTTGGATTTTATCTTTCAGAACAGTTTTAAACGTTCTTTTGTATCACACAAAGCGAACTACAATAACAAGTTAAACTTTAGAATGAACAAGTCAAATTTTACAATGGGTAGAATCATTTTTGTGCTCAAACTTTGCATTTTAAACACTTTGACTTAAATTTGCTTTTTTAAACATTTATTGTTTTTATTGCAGTCTTAGATCACTTTGTCTATAGTTATAAAAAGTTATTGAATTATTAAGTTTCAGACAGTTTTAAACACTTGAAACTAAATAAATATTTGTTTTTATTTTTCCCGAATTCGTATAAATGAGATTAAATTACAAATTTGATGAAATCTTTTTGATAATTAAAACATTAATATTAATATATAATTAATAATTAAAATCAAATGAGTTTCTAATTAAAAGTCAAATCAATGCAAACACTAAAACACTTTTATTATACAATAACTAAAAAATCAAAGCAATGATCAGATCTGAATGCAATGTCGAATAAATGTGTGGATCCACTTACCAGTGATGGCTAACATTCGACACTCGGTCGGGAGTATTGGCTAAACCAGGTCTGCAATGTTGGCCACAATCAGTCTGTATTGACGGCCAAACCCGGTCTGTAGTGTTCGCCAAACTGGGTCTGCAGTGCTGTCCCGACTCTGGTTGGAGTGAAGGCCAGACCCTTTCGGCACTGTTAGCCAGAGTAGAGCGGCAGTGCTGGCCCGACTCAATCTGCAATCCGGGCCAAACCCTGTCGGCTGAGTTCACTAAACTCGAGCGGCAATGTTGGCCGGACTCGATCTGGAGTGTAGGCCAAACCCGATCAGCGGTGTTGGCCAAACTGGACCGGCAGTGTTGGCCAGAATCTATCTGCAAGCCAGGCCAAACTCGATCGGTAGGGTTGGCCAAACCCGGGCGACAGTGTTGGCCCGACTCAATCTGCAGAGATGTCCAGACTCTGTCTGAGTTGGCCAGACTGGAGCGGCAGTGTTGGTCAGATTCGGTCTGCAGTGTAGGCCAAACCCGATCGGCTGTATTGGCCAAACTCGAGCGGCAGTGTTGGCCAGAGTCGGTCTGCATTGATGTCCAGACCCGGTCAACGTTGTTGGTTAAGCCGGCCCTACAGTGTTGGCCCGAATCGGGAGACAATGCTGACCAAACTCGGTCTGAAGGCCTGCAGTGTTGGATCGACTCAGTCTGAAGTGAAGGCCAGACCCGATCTGAGGCGGAGGCAGGACTTGATCGACAGACTTGGTTCGCATCGCTGGTTGAGTTGGTGTCAGTCATACGACTATTGACTGAGAGATCGCTTTCATTTGGATTTTGTTGGTTCGAGTAATTGGTCGCCGAAGAGGTCGGAGTCGAAGCAGAAGCTGAGGCCGACATTGCTTTCAAGGGTTTCCGTCTTCTCGGCTGATACTTATATTCCGGGAAATCCTTTTTGTGTTTACACCTGAGCCTCTCGGCCTCAATAATAAATGGCTTCTTCTCGTCGTCGCCCAGAACTCTACTAAAACCAAAAAACGATTTAAAGTTTACTTCGAATTAGTATTGATTTGACATAAAGTGAAGAATAGTGTCAATCGAAACCTCCAAAGCTTTCCAAGAGTTTTGCTGAGCTCTGCATTGTGTAGGTGCGGGTACTGCTCGGCCAACTTGCGTCGGGCTGCCTGTGCCCACACCATAAACGCATTCATAGGGCGCTTGACGTGAGTCTTTTGTTTGGTGTTAGTGGTCTGTCGGTTAGTCCTGGCCACTAGTGACCAGTCGTAAGACTGTAGCACTTTAGAGACGGCGCTCTGAATGGCCGGATTCGACTCAAACACTTCGTTAGACAGAGCGCCCGAGTTCTTAGTGGACGAACCGCTCGCAACCGCCAACTGTATGGAAATAGTGTTCCGCGAGCTCTGGCCACTCGGTACTGAACCACTTTCATTAGGCACAGCACTGGTGGCCAATATCGAGGCCCCGAACGGATGGTCAGTATTCCGCGATTCACTCGAACTATTCATTTGCTTCAATTTAATTGATGCGATTTTAAGACAATTTCACTAACTCTTCAGTGATTTGATGAGAATCGCAGCCAAATGTATGTCTTGTAATCAACTTTTCATTTCAAACTTACTAATTGTTTATCAATGATAAAACTTGAGTACAAATGGGAATCAAAAGTAATGAAAAATATTTATTAGTTTTTGCAGTGCTTTAAGTCATTCGCTTCGATAGTATGCGATGAGAGGTAGAGAAGCGATGAAAAAGAGAAACAGTACTGAAGTCGACTGCAAGTACAGCCTCTCGAGCGCTGCCAAAGCCAACCAATCTGGCACTTACTCTGGCTCTGGCACTGGCTCTGGCATAGCTGTGGCACTGCTCTCTGCAGCTATGTCTTAGCTATAGTCCCAAACTTAGATTCAAATAATTGCAAACACTTTCAAGATATCCATTCTTTCTGTACTTCATATTCATGTTCTGTTAAATTAAATTTTGATTACTTCACGACTTCCTTATATTTAATTGAGTTTTTCGTTTAGTTTATTATTAGTATTGAAAGCGCTTTTCCAAAAGAAGCTCAGAATCGAAACAAATGCGATTCATTCACTTTGTTTATTGTTATATTAGTTTTATTACCGAAACATTCGAAAAGGTATCACAAAATCATAACTAAATACCGCTAATACTCAGCAGAAATGCATTAAACACTCTATTCTTCATAGTTCTGCAGTTCTTCAAAATGTAATTCTGTTTAGTACTGTATTCTGATTCTTAGTGCAAACTATGAGATGTGCAAGGATATTCGAAATTTTAATTCTATAGACTAATCGTAATATAGAATTTTTTACAAACATAAATTTACATTTTGGCATTATCAAAATTCAAATAAATAATTGCTTGGGTTAATTTAGTTTAAATTAATCAATTTTCAGTTTTGTTTTAAAAATTATGCTAGAACAAAAATTTAAAAATAATTAAACAATTAAAATAACATCAAATTAACAAATTGACGAAATTAATCAAATGTTTAGAGAATTTAGTGAAAATATTTGATTAATATTAGAGTTGAGGTCAGTATATAAGCTGAGAATGTGAATGAGTTGTTGTGAATCTGTATGGAGTGTCTGTGCAGCCAATTAAGAGTTAATTCAGTGGTAAGCCATCAAAGAAGTGCATTGTATTGAGCGAACAACACGATTATTGAATAATCCAATAAAGTCTGCATAGAGTGGTGTAAGACTGCGATTGTATTGACACAAAAGCAGTTACACCAGCGCTGCATAAATTCACTTTTCAACGATGCCATAACTGGTCCATTGAAAGGATGTCTTTTTCTCAATTAAGTCTCAATGCAAATGACTAAATGTAAGCCATTCTGTGTGTCGGTGTGTTCGGTGATGGCTGTGATGGCAAATAGATACGAAACTATTTGGCTTAAGTTACCACAAATTTATAAGACTTTTCTTGCTTTCATTGCTTAGATCTGTCAGAGATAGACAAAAACATTAGCGAAATACTGCTTATATCTCGCGTTATCATCTCTGGCGACCAATTTCCTCATTAATTCTCAGTTTTATATGCTTTTTAATAAATGCATTAAAAATATCTAATTTTCCAATTTATTAGTTGATTTGAGAGTTGAAAATCAATATATTAATATGTACCGTGTCAATATATCTATACTGTATATGTACATGTATATGTGTATGTGTATGTGTGTGCGCTGTAAATTATATACATTGATGTGTGTGTATGTGTATGCGGTGTATGTGTGGAAGACATGTGCTTCGACTGGAAGTCTAAGTGAACTCACTTTCAGCAAACTGTTTGGTCGGTCACAAACAATGGACTGTTGTGTGGATCGAAACTCATTTTGCGGTCGACCTCAGACTCTCTTCGGGTTCATTACCAGAACTGTATAACTTGTGTCATAAACCGAACTTTGGGTTAAGGGATGCTCTATAAGGAAGAGCATAGAGTGAAGCACAGATATGCTGCTCAGGCACCTAAAGCTTATGCCAAATAAGTTTGTTCTTGTGATAGAGCGTTAGGGCGGATGCAGTGCTATCGTGAAACTAAATCTTCTTAGTCTTAGTCGAAGTCTAAGTCTGACTCTGTTTTGCAAAAATATTTCCACAGTTTCAGTAGCTCTGACTGAATGCTAAAAAAATAAGAATTAGAGACAAGACTATACTCTGCAAACAGATTACAACTAATGATTCTGTAATATAGATTCTAAACTTTTAAATCCTATAACATTAAGAGCTATTTTAGTCAATCTTAATGATAACAACTCTCGAAATTAACATTTCATTTGACTCATATGTTTCATCATTTAAAACAAAATTTGACTTAATTTTCAGTCAGAAATACAGGCAAATGAAAATGCGAACTAAAAAATTGTAATTCACTACTAGTAGTATGACATGTGAACACACGAATCACAGACATATTAAGTGCATTACTATATGATTACGCATTACTGTTCGCACATCACTTCCAAGACTACCTTTGTATGCGACCAACAAAGACTCCTTCAATCTCTCAATCTTTATCGCTGTGAAAAACTTTATACCAAAGAATGCCATTGCATATCGTTAGATCGGGCTCGTTGAGCACTTGGATCTACTCTCCACTCCAATCCACTCCAATCTGCTCTAACTGCTCACATACAGTGCAAGCAGTACAAACAAGTATGCTCAATTCCTTAATCCCATTTGACGTCTAATGGAATATCCAATATTTGACGTCTAATTAATTTCAATATTTCCTAATTAACTAATTCTAATCCGAAATAACAGTTTTAAACAAATGCAAACATTTTCTAATAATTTGTTTTTTGGTAATGTAATGAAGACGTAAAGCAAAATGAAAGTGACGAGCATTTCATGGTTAGAATAAACGGCTTTCAGAGCAGAGATTCGTTTTAAAAAATTTCACTTCAAAAGAATGAAAATTAATTTAAGAAAAATTCGAGAAAACATTTGCAATAGATCTGAAGTGACATTTAACTAATTCATGACAAGTAAATTAATTTGAGTTATGCTGGATATGTTTGGCAAACATAAGAAACATTCTTTGTTTTTAATATTGAGTTCACTATTTAAAGTGCATAATAAGTAGAATAGTTCTCATCTGAAAGAGTGTTACTTTTTACACGACATCACAACTATTCAGATCTGTTCTGAGAGACCAGAGACACAGAATGAAGAGATTTTCGGAGTAGGGCTTAGAGTAAAGGCTTCTGAAAGTTGTGGCAATAGTTAGTCGAATAAATGTTGCCATTGATTGCGATTGCGGCGAAAATCTATTTTAGACTCTCTAGTCATTACACGCAGTTTTTGCTGAACCCTTACTAATGAGTGTTTCTAACAGTATATTCTTTATTTGCAAAAATCATTCATTTTTTCAAATGCCTTAGAATGGCTTTGAATCGCTTTGAATCGCTTTGAATGCGACACTTATTATACAACTAATAAATTAATGTCAGAAACAAATACAGTATAAGACCTAAACCTATAGACTCTAATGTCTCTACTCCTGACTGGCGTTCACTGTCTCCCATACGGCTAATACGGCTTTAAACGAAAAAAGAGTGATTTTAAAGATTTTAATTCAAAATTAATAGTTGTAAAACTTGTAATTTGAAACAATTATATAAGATTCAAAAGTAAAACAGTTTTTGAGTTATGACACACTTATAGTCTGATCAACGGCAAGCGAACGGCAGCTAAAAAGTGAACAAAACAAGGCTTTGATCTGTTGGCAAAACTATGATTTCTTTGTATAGAGAATAACAACATTTACATTGATATCATATAAGTTAAGAGTCCTTTAGGCTATCACTCGGCAAATGCTTGCAAATACTTACAGTGAAAGCGTTAAACTGAAAATAATGATTGTTTTGTATGAGACCTTTCATCGCATTTTTTACTATTGAAATATAACACACTATAACACACGTAATACTAGTAAACTATCATTACTACAAACTATCGCCGACTTTCAAAAAGTTTATCTTTTAATTCGCGATTGCTTTGGGTGGCATTAGCCCACTCTTCCTATTATTACAGCTATAGATGCCATTTTTCTATTAGCCCTCTCATATTTTTCACTATAATTCACGCTTAATAATCACGACATTATTCCACATCAGTTTAAATAGCATTGCTTTTTAAGGCAAATTTTCTCTTATATTAAGCCATAAAATTGCAGTCTCTCTGATCATTACACGGTTGGTGCAACACATCTTCTATGGAATGTTTAAATTCATATATCCGCGCTATATCCGGATTCATCCCTACATTCTTATTCTGGCCCTACATTCTGGCCCTACACACCAGTTCTACATTACGTTCTCTAGATGTTTACATAATGCTAAAATATTAAAAACATTTTAATAGACTCTATACACAAATCTAATCAAATTTATATATATATATATATATATTTATATCTTTAGATTTTAAAGCCTTCAAACTGAGTATAATTTTGGTTAATTACTTTTATTTAGATAAGAAAATTGATTTAAAGCATGAAAAGTGTGAGAATGTTTGTCGTAAACAAAATCAATTTCTCAATAATTACAAAATATTCAGTCGATTTGTAATAAACCATATTTTTCCGAATATCGGCGCAGACTTAAAGAATATTTTTTATTTAGTTGAGTGAAGGAGACAAAAATATCTAATATACTTGATTACAAGTTAGTTGATTTTATCATAAATTTATAAAAACAATTTAATTTAATTTTTAAAATCTTATAAACTATGAAACAAAATACATATTAATGTTATTTTTACAAAAGAGCCAAAAGTTTCATAATTCTAATTTGTTGAAGACATTAGATTTTAGATAAAAATATAAATTCTCGACAAATAAAGTGATAGAAAAATTATACATTTTGTATATAAATCTATTTAAACTAAATTAAGTTTTATTTTTATAAATTACTAACGAAATTAATATTATATAAACAAAATAAAAATTTATCCACAACTTAAATGACTTTATAGTTTAAAAATATAGTAAAAAAGCACTTAAACAATATGACGACATAAATTAGATTCAAATAGTTTTGAGACAAATAAGAATTTTATTTTTAATAATTAATAAAAAGAAACTGAGATATAATTATAAGCCAAAAGTAATTGTCAAACGTCTCGCATATGTGCGTCGAATGCAATCTTTTGCCCAAATCTGTGTATATATGAGGTGGAGAAACATGATTAGGACGAAGGCGTAAGGGGTCGACATATTTCCAGTGCAATTCACCCATTCCTGTCGGCTTCTTGGGATTATGACTGACCCGTATGCATATCAAAGAACCGTAAACCGCCTGAGAGTCTCGGCCACATAATCTCAACCAATCGTTTCAATATTGCAATGTTTTCACATTTGGCTAAATTTTGCACAAAAATACTTCATTAGAAAAGCGACACTTTTTTGTGTTTCTCTAAAATGATTAAATTTGCAAAAAAAAAGTTTCAGGCTCTAAATTTAATTAAATTAAAGTTTAAAAGAAATATTGTTTATATCCGAATAGAAAGCAATTCTCAGGCCATGTATGCCATGTATGAGGAGAGGGAGTGTTGGGGCACTTACTCGATGTAAGTGAGCCAAAACTGATAAATAAATGAGACGGCGGTTGGCTTTCAATTACACATTTGTGAAAAAATTTCAGGGAATCTAAACTACAGTTGACTGACTGGCAAATGTTCTCAAGTTTTCAGACATCAAATACTCAAAATTGTATTGAGTTTACGACAAATAATGCAATTTCTTATACATATCTTCTGTGTTGTGATAGCGTATCAAATATCTAAAAAGATTTCTGAAACCCAACTATACTTATAGTGATGGGAATGGTTGGAATGGCTGGTGTGAGGAAGCGATTGGAATAGCGGGCAGAGTGAGCGCAGAGCTGAGGGCTGAGAGCATAAGAGCAGAATCGCTAACCACATCAGCGCATCTCTGTCTAAATTATAACTCATAGAAAGTGGAAAATTACAGCTTTGAGTCACTATATTTGGACAATTGATTTCGAGTGTTTGTGGCACAATTGGAGCGCCAATAAAATATGCCTGAGCTCTTAGACTAGAGCCGCTGAGCGTATCGTTTTGATTATAGTATTTGTCGACACTTAGAGGTTATGCTTGTGTTCGGCTAATAAGAGAAGAGCCAAAAGCAATACATAAATACATGAATACATGTTTGACGCTTTGCTCTGTTGTGTAGATGTTTTCACAACTAAACACCTTTTCCCACATACTTCCCGCCACCAGAATCAGGAATTGCTATTTTCATATTAGATTCCCGATTCACACCTACACCCAATCGCTATCTAAGCATCAATTCGAGCCTAAAATTTATATATTTTTTCTCAATTCCATCGTTTAATCACACAAATCAAGAAACTATATACTGAAGAAAATATTTTCGAGCATTTGATAGATATCTTGAGTTCTGTTAGATTTGCCGAAAACAGACGCGAATTGCAGCGGAAATTATAAGACTTTTACGATTCTAATTATATACAAATGATAATCGCGTTTATGGGATAACACTTTCGAGTTTTGCTAAACTTTAGACTAAACTTAATTCTAGAAAATGACGTTATTTTGATTAATAATTAAAAGCAAATTTGTTTACATTTCCAATCAGTTATTCACAAAACAAATGACAGTTTCATAATAGACTGAAATCACATTCAGTATAGGTTTGGCTTAAATTCGAGTCCAATGAGGAGATGAGATGGCATTGAGAGAGAGAGCCATAAGCTCCGGATGAGGGAAGAGCCGAATGGTTTGCTGAGGCATACTGTGCGCACTCTGTCTGGCAATAGATAGTGCGGATCAGTGATTGAAATGAGCTTTTCTCAGCTCTACAACTGATTAGTTATTAATAATATTTGTTCTCAAGTATGTCATCCGAAGAGGGAAGTTGTGGCGAAAACAATGACATTTGCAAAGACGACAAATCATTGAACTCTAAGTTATCTATTTGTGATGCAGTCTCACGAGTGCTCAAAGGTATGACCACTAGTGGAAGGCTAGACTCAATTTACTCGAATTTGACAAATCTATAAATCTATTGATATATTGATTTGTGTTCACCAAAGGCTATGATTGGACTCTTGTGACCACAACTACTAAACCAAACTCATCGACAAAACAAAAAATTCACGTAAAACGACCTATGAATGCATTTATGGTGTGGGCACAGGCAGCTCGCAGGAAGCTGGCCGACCAGCACCCGCATCTTCACAATGCTGAACTCAGCAAAACTTTAGGCAAACTTTGGAGGTAAGCATCAAAAGTACCTGGGTTAAAGCTGTTTTGGCTTTAATTGTTTGCAAGTTTATATTTGTGTTTGCCTACTGTAGGCGAAGAGATCTTTTGAAATATAAATGTTTTCATTTAGAATAATATAGTTTCAATATATTATAACAATTTTTAAAACTCAGTTATTATATTCACAATAAGATAGTTCCATTTTTTATGTCCAAGACATTACAATATTAAAAAAAACTAATATTTAAAAACAACTAACACAATTTTTGCTTTTAATGTCAAAATCAAAATCAATCTTAAAATTTTGACAACAGTTTGTTATTTTTTATTAATTAATTTTTATTTATAAATTAAGACGAATTTTCTTTCAATTTAATTAAATATTAAAATATAAATTTATTTAACTCAGAGACAAATTTATTTATTATTTTTATCAAATTTAAGAATAGCCAGGATACTTTATCATTAAAAAATTACTTTTTAAAAAAATTAATGGAAGAATTCTTGTTTTTTAAGTTTTTGTTTATATAATTATTAAATTCAGTTTAAGTTAAGTTAATCGATTAAATTTAGTTTAAAATTTAATTTAAAATTAGATAAATTATGTTTTTTGTCAAAAAAGGTAAAAATTATTTTAACTATACTTTTACTCTTTTAAGATAATAAAATTTTTCTTAATTTTTTTTACATATATCCTTTAATTTATATAAACTTATAAAATTATATATAAATTTCTATGTTTAACTTTTAAATTAAAAAAAAATTTTAATTATCAATTTTATATATAATATAACAAACTAGTAAATTTGAAATGCTATCATTTTTGTTTTTAATATAGCAAAACTTAATTTTTTAATATCATTTATAAATATTTAATATTTTCATATTAACATCTTATTGACCAGTAAATAAGGCATTAAAAATCTGTTCCTGCCAAAAAGCTGTAAATTAAATCAAATATAATTTTGCATAAATTTCAAATTATTATTTAGTATGACAGACCGATACAATACAACCCAATTATAATAAAATTTATTTTTAATTATATCTCAATGATTTATATGAATTTGAAAATAATTTTTTGCTAACTTAATTTTTTTTTGTAACTTTTGCAAATACCAGGTTGAAGTCGGAGTCAGTTGAATTTATTTACATTTGGTATGAAGTTAACATAATTTGTTCATTACTCTGCAATTTGCATTACAGTATTTCATTTAATTAATTAGTTTATTATTTAAACATAACTTCCGAAAAGAATTCTTAGGAAAACTGAAAAGTTAGGTAAATAAAGAAAGAAAAACGAATTAGAAATAAAAACATTTACAAAAATATTAGTCTTTAGTTTGTTTTCACTTTGAAGTGACCGACACTTCCAATAAGTTTGAGTATGTTTTTGGACTGAAGCTGAAGTGCAGTCAATGTGACACTCGATATGGTTGTCCACTTGATGTAGCAATAGTTTGGGTCAAGTCGTCGGTCTTTTTTCTTCAAAGCCTCTTGCTTAATATATATATATACTGTATATACAGTATATATTAATAGTTATGCTTTAAGCATAAATACTTGGTTTATTTATTTCTACCAACATGTTGCATAAAGTATTATTTACTCTAAAATTCCATAGATAAGACGTGCAAAATTTATTTTAAAAATTTAATTTTATAGAAATTTACAAAATTTATATATAAATAAGTTATTTATCTTCTAAAGAAAAGCTTTATTTATCATCAGTTGTGTGCTTTCTCATTTTTGGGTTTTAAATATTAATAGTTAAGCCGTACTCATTGGCAAAAATACATATGATACTATATAGAGCAGCGAAACGCAAAAGATAAAAAAAATAAAATGTTTGTTAACTTTTATACCATTTGTTAAACATACAAAAACAATATATCTGCTTGGTCACCCAAGGTCAAGTTTTGGACCATGCAGATATATGGTTTTTGCATGTTTAGCAAACAGTTAAATTGTTAATCAACTCTTTTGAACTATGAGAAGTTGCGTTTCTCTGATTTAAACTAAAAATTAGATAAAATGATTAGAAGTTTTATTGAAATTTACTGATTTTAAATTTAAATGCGACTTTGATTAAATTTTATCGTCAAAGTTTAAAATTAAAAACTTTTATGTTTATTTCTTAAACTTGAATATAGTAATTATTTTATGTTTAATAAAAGTTTAATATTTAAAATTGAATATAAAATGTACAGGTTAACTATTTTATATAGGAAATTTTTTGAACAACTTTAATTGACTTTGTCTGTACTTATTGTAATGTTTTGTAGATGCACAAACAAGATAAAATACTAAAACCTGTACTTGTTTATTTTTATAATGTATTTAGACAATTTAAAAAATTTAAATTTTAAAATATATTCTGAAATATCTTTAGTAAAATTTGTCTATATTGCAAATATATATATATTTGTATATATATATAATTTAATATAGTTTTTAAAATTTAACTTTAAAAGATACTATTTACCAGAGATTGAGAAGGTCGGCCGATCCAGGGTGGGGGTCAGGGGAGGGATTTTTCTAAAATTTTTGGCCAAAAACCTAAGGGGGATCAGGGAGGAAATTTTTCTAAAAACGCGCAAAAAAACCTATATATTTATGACAAAATTTTCCCTAATTTAACTGGATTTAAACTGGATTTAGCACCAATTTAGGGAAAATCTCCTAATTTTGGGCAAAAATCCAAAAAATTCCGGCTTCCGAAAGCGGCCGCCAAAATGTTAAAGGAGGGCACCTTTTTGAGGACCAAATGCTAGGGGAAAATAAATGCTAATTTTCAAAAATAAGGGATTTTTGCCTGATCCCTCCTTCACAATGCCTGCTATTTACATTTTTTAGTTTTGAAATAATATCTAACGTATTTAAAAAAGCAAATTTTTTTTTGTGGCAAGATGCTATTTTTCTATTTTTGTATATTTTGCATTAAAATAGTTTTTTTTAATATTAATTTATTATTTATATAAATATTATGTAATTTCTAAATAAATATCTGTGGTTTAATATAATGTACACTTTAACATAAAGACAATGGCTTTGGTTACATTTTATAATTCTAGAATTTAATAATGATATTCTCACAATGATATGTGATCTATTCAGTAACATTTTACATAAAAATTATTCTTTTAACTATAAACAACATTGCACTAGGTTGTATTTTATTCTTAAATTTCAAACTTAATTTATAAACAAACTAAGTGAGATATTTTAATTATTTTTCATTAACACATACATTGTTTTTATAAATATTTGATATAAATATTAATTCTGATTTAATATATATATGTGTGTTAGTGAAAAAACAATTAAAATGTTGCATATAGTTTGTTAGTAAATTAAGATTTATAAATTGTAAGAAAATATTGTATTTTTAAAAAGTACATAACTCTTTAGATATTGCAGTTAGAGAAATAATTTTTGCTCATTTTACTATTATATTGTATGGTTTTATTATGAATAAAATGATTTTTTAAAATAAGCATATTTTGTAATCTTCGGCCATGGTCTTTTTGATAAATACCAGACATAAAATGTTTTATTTTATAATAAGTTATATATTTTTTCTTTGATAAAATTATTATAAGAATAAAGTAAAAATTTATAAGCAATAAATTTTTGTCAAAATTTGCAGCAAGAAATATTTTAAGCTTTTCAAAACTGCATACTAATTAACTAATGTTTTCAAATTTGTTAATTTTAAAATTTAATTTAATATAGACATTATGATTAGTATTATGTTGATTAAAATTTTAATTAAATTTTAACTATTAAAATTTCTAAAATTTAATTATTGTGCATTGCCAATTATCAAATTATTTTATTTCAATTATATTTTAATTAAACAAAAATTCTAGCAATAGTCTAAAAAATTAATAGTTAAACCCGGTTAAATATTAAATTAAATTTACATTTAAATTCTAGTATTCATTCAAACCTTAATGTGTTTTTCAAATTAAAATGTTAATTTTTAATTTTAATAAAATTAAATGTACTTAAAATAAATTATAACAAATAAAAATTATAATCAAGTTAAGAGTAGAATTGCCTCTCAATGTACTTTTGTTTTATTGTGTAGTTTCTATAGAGAAATACAGTGAAATCACATTTATAAACATTAATATAATATATGATAAATATTTCATTATAAGCTGTGCTAAATTTTTTTGTTTTATTTTATCTTGCCTTGTTTGTGTATGTTAGATTAGAGACAACGTGAGCGCAACGAGCTAGGTTGGTTAAATTTTAATGCCAGCTTTTATTTATAATTAATATAACATTTGCACTATATTAAAAAATTTTTAATGTAATTTATATGTTTAACTTATAAGTTAGAAGCTAATATGAAAATTTTAAACCATCTTTGCTTAAACTTTCATAAAGTTGACTACTTTTGACTGAAAGCAAACAATTGATTCGTTAAACTCAAGAACTTTTGCTTTACATTTGATTCCAGATATAAATCCAATTAATTGAAAGTATATAACCTTTAAAATAATTGTACAAAAGTTTGAAATAAAGGTTTAAGTTTTGATTTATAGAAAACAAAAGGATTTATTTTTATTTGAAAATTTGATTTAATTTGAACTAAATCTTAGTTTTTTTTAATCTTAACATATCTCAGATAATTCATACTTTTTTTTTGTTTGTTTGCAAATAATTTTTCTTCTTTTCTAATCAATTCTATAGAGAATTGCGTTAAATATAAAATAAAAAAAAGTATAAAAAAGAAACTTTTCGGACATAAAAGAGAGGACTTCTTATAAGACCATCGAATTGATGGTCGGCTCAAAAGACGGTTCGATTAGAATAGAGTTCGACTCAAAACCTGACGAATGAATAGAAAGCCATAAAAGAGAATCGAATTTTCTGAACGCTTTCAATGATATCCAAACTACCGGTGCATTCAAATAGAGACCTGAGTTCACTTTTCAGAGCTTTCTCACTAATACGTTTGAGAGATACGCTTGTACAAAATTTTATCAATAGAGTCCGTATAAATCTTAGATTTTAAGTTTGATTTTAATCAAATAGTTTAGTTAAACATTGGGAAAAATAGATTAAATTATTAAATTTTAAACTAGCTCATCTCATTTAAATCAAAATGCTAAATTTTCTATCTAATATTTAAATGTTAATGTGTAATTAAAATTAATATTTAAATAACCTAATAATAAATTTATAATTACATTTATTATAAAGAATTTTTAAAATACAGTATTTTTCAAATATAAATTTTAGTTATTTAAAAATTAACGAGAGCAAATTATAACTGTTTATAAAGCAAAATTTATATTTATAAAGGATTAATGTTACTCTATTTTATTATTAATATAGCTTTAAAATATTCGAGTTGCCATAATATGATATTTGAGTTATAATTTAATTATCTGTGTAACTCTATGCCAATTGATTACATGTATTGTCTTATAGTAGACTCTATACATTAGTTTAATATTTCTAATCTCAACCCATAACGACTTTATCCGATTGAGTCTATTGTGGTCTCTATTTTCTTTATTATCGGTTATAGTTATACTAAACTAAAAATATTTTATTGTACTCTCAATACCGACAATAGTATTATTATATCAATTCTTCTGATGAGAACTTAAGCAAACCATTGCTGAGAAAGACGTCTCAATAATAATATTAAGTATATTATAAAAAGTCTGAAAAAGTTTTCTCAATAAAAAAGAGTGAAAACAAAGACATAACTTGAATAACAAAAACAAAAATTGTCATAAATTTTCGAATTGATTAGCCTTTTGGACCAAATCTGGTGTGTAATAGGGATTCATTTTTGGGGTTAAAGCACGAGATTTGGCGTTCTATACAACTTATATTTTAACGATTTTATCTTTATATTTATATTATGCCAGACATACAATACGGCTGAGTTCGAACTCGGCATTACAGACATAGACTTACATTAGGATTGCAATGCATTTCACGTATAAACATCTCATATATTGTAATAGAAAAGCCGTATTATTGTTGTATAGAATATATAGTGATATGAATGCAAAACAAAACTAAGACTCAGAAGAATAAGCGGAGAGTTAGGAGAGAAAGGAGAGACTGAGACTGCTGTGCGGCGGCCAGGGCTCAGTTGCAGTCACCGAAATCCCAGTCCAGTCATCGATCACTGTGTGTTAGGTATATATCGAGGGATTTAAACAATCATCAAAAGCATTACAAAAATGACATCAATATATGTGTAGTTATCTCTCTGTCTCTCTCACCCTCTCTGTCTCTCTCCCTCTCCCAAATCCATCCGAAGGTCTGAAGGGCTCTAACTCTCTATAACTTCGTTCTAACTTTGAGATCATATTTATTCGGAAAACCTTTACTCATATAAGACTAGAACTGAATTCTGGCTCCAAATCGAACCAACAGTTAGAGCTCTACTACAGTAACTGCCAAAAGGATTATTACGTCTATGAGTTAATACATTGCTCCACAAAAACTCAAATACTGGTACATCTGAAGCACTGGTATATTCAGTACATCTATTAATCATTATCTAAAAACGTGATTATGAGATAACAGATCCAGAGATCAAAAGAGAATCGCTTTTCTCTTCGCATTTACGATCATCTCTCAGAATAACTAAATCCAATTAATGAACATTTGATCTGAAATTCTAGACATTAACACAAAAATGCATTTTTAAAATGATCAAGGAAATATAGCGCATAAAAGAGAACACAATTTTTTTATTCATTTGAAAAAATATGAATAATTTTTGTTATTTATGTCAAACAAATCGATATAAAAAATGAATAATAAATAGAATTTGAAAGAATGTATTGGAAAGGCCTATCGAATAGTGGAATGTTGTGAGAGTTTAACTGTTGTAAAATTGATCGGAAAGTCCAGAATCGAAACAATTGAGTTCTGAACCGGAGAGTGAACTTTGATTTGTCGAATATGAGTGTCTCTCCCGTTCTGATGGTTAGAGAGGACAGCAATCTGTATGAGAAACGCACGAATCGGTGCATCGTTTGAGTCTTTCAAAGGTATAACAACCCAACCGTTCGGTTCAGTTAAGTCCATGAGTTCTACTTCTTGTAAATCGTGGAAATGATTGCCAGCTCTCACTGATATCCTATTTGGTGTATATGACTCATCGAGTTTATAGTCGGCGTATATACAGACGTCTTGTATAGTAGTCTTGCGTCGGAACTGGATGTTCACCAAATGCGGTTGTGGGCCGTCTGACTGCCAGTACGTCTCCAGACAGTTGTCGCGCAGTTGATCCACTCCGAACCCTATCAGACATTTAATTATATTATATTATTTTTAGTTATCATTTAATCCAAACGTTTTTCGGTTCAATACATTAGAAAACTATGAAAAGGAATAATTAAATCCTAAGCTCTAATCACTAATATATCGATTAACATCAACTCATTTGATAGTAATTTAATTTACATAAAAATTCATTTAATATTTTAAAACAAATTATATTCTCTTATATGAAGTGAGACTTTAATGAATATCATCTTTAGATCACTTTCTCTCAAAACTATTAGTTTTTCAATAAATTACTAAATGTTTAATAAAGTCATATAATGTAAAAATTAAATCATTTAAAAAATCAATCGATTATTGATTGTATCAATAGTTTAGTCATAAAATGCAATACAAAAGCTATTCTACAATAAATTTGTTAATCATTTAAAACTTAATTTAATTTTCGCATCAATTCTCAAACTCTTAATAATAAAAAGCAATAAAATTGAGTAAAATTACGATTAAATGTAAATTTAAGATCAAATGAAGACTAAAACTGATTCAATCGAAACAATACCCAAAAACAATATAAAAATAAAACATAAATTTAATCAGAAATTAGGCACAAATTAGTTGGGAATAAATGGTGTCGGGAGTGGTAAGTGGTAAGTGGTTGAAGACTAAGACCTGGTTTGCAAGAGGACAACGACCAGACGGCTTGAGTGCCCACTTCGCGCATTAAACCTAACTTTTCGTCTTTGATTGGATCGCATTCCGACTTAGACTTCGATGAACTGCTCGTCGATTGGTTCGGCATTTATTCAGATATGTATTGAAATTTAGAGATTAATTGATTGTTAACTAATGTATAGTTTAGTCAAACAAATCGAGTAATTAAATGAAAACACATTTCAATCGTTTTATTAGTTTTATTGTTTACAAACACTGAAAATCTCAAATCAATAGTTAGTGACATCTATTGGCAGAATATTTGCACAAATTTT
>JAQFXP010001300.1:0-20169 GCA_034693685.1 Belba bartosi
AGTGGTGTCAGTCCTGATAAGTATCGACAGATTTGATTCGAAGCCGACTTCGGATTTGCAACCGCTCGCCATACGATCGCAAAGTAGGACATCACCCTGAGAGGACATCACCCGCCCGCAAAGTTTGGTGTCAGAAGTGGGCTTTGACCATAAATTACTGTCGAAACGAACCCAATATGGACACGAGAAGAATAAGACGAACTCTTCAGACGACCGCCCGCACGACGGTAGCGACGAACGATGGGCCGATTGCGACCTTTGTACTCCCAGAGGAGGAACACTTGACGCCGAGTCGTTCAGCGACAAGGTCTGTGTCGAGTGATTCGACGCACGAACCGCATGCCGAAGTTGACGGAAACAGTCCAATGGAGACGCGAAAACTCGCCGAACTGCAGGAAATAGAACGTAGAGAGCTAGAACAATTAGAATTCGTACGTGAGGAACGCCTGTGCGTAGAGAGGGACAGAGAGAGAGAAGCGAGGCGACGTATTCGTAAAAATATTAGAAGAATACGAGCCGAAAACCTTCGGTTGCGAAATGAGCGGATTATTTTTTCCGCTCAGATCAATGCCAGCGCAAAAGTGGAGACAACAGGTCCGAATGGTCAACCGCTGACATCCTCGCGATCACCCTTTCCTGCCCCGGAAACGCTAAACATTGGGAACGAACCGGAAGTGCTTCGATTGTCGCCCAACGCAGACCGGCCGCAAACCCGACCGCAAACAAACTCTATTGCAGAGGCCCTGAAACAAGTAATGACGAGTTTCATTACCGGCCTGGGACAGATGGCGGCGCCGAGACGTAAAGTCGGAGATGAGAGGAAGCCTCAGAAGTTCTCCGGAGTTTCGAGTCGAGCCTATGATTGGCTCGAAGAATACGAAGACATCGCGAACGTGAACGAATGGACCGACACGCAGAAAGCCTTACACCTACGCACTTCGTTTGACGGAAACGCGAAAGATTGGTATGACGGAAACTTCCTGGGGCGTAAACCGACCTGGGAAGAGTTTCGAACAACCTTTTTGTCGGCATACGTTCCGAGTGACTTTGACCGAACCATAAGGCGTAGCCTCTATACGATACGACAAAACGAGACGGAAACGGCGGCCGATTACGTGAATAGAGTACTGAAAGTATGTGCGCGTGTCAACCCTCTCATGGCAGAGGTTGACAAAATAGAACATTTACGATACGGCTTTCGAGACAAAAAGTATGCAAAGGCGATACTTAAAGACGTAACCATCGATTCGGTGCGTCGTACGATATCGGATTTGGATAATCTGAACCTTTATGCGAACCGACAATACAAAGGTCCAAAACCCGATCAAACAAAACCCGTTGCCAGTGCAACGATGCCGCCGACCAATACAAATACGCGACCGAAACCAATAGCAACTACCCACGAACCGGAAGTCGCTGGAGTGGAGCGACAATTCAAAAACGTGTGCTTTAATTGTGATCAAAGCGTTCACATGAGTAGAGATTATCCAGAACCAAAGAATCACCAACGAGTGAAAAACAATTTCGACCGATTCCAAAAGCTTAGGAACGCTCGACGTGCCGCTCAGAAGACGAATACGCAAGTGTCTGCAGCCACTGTTTACAAACGACAGGCGCAAGCACATAGTGTCCAAGACCCGATGCCTGTAAAGCCTTCGAAGAAAAGTAAGCAAGTAGCCGAAAACGAAGACGAGTGGACGGAGAGTAAAGTTAGTACGTTATGTCGATTCGGAACGGAAAAGTACGATAACTCGCAAATACCTATGTCCGGCCTTAACTTCGCGGATGTCCCGATACGTTACGTAATAATACACGGGCATAAGATTGCAGCTATCCTCGACTCCGGCGCATCGCTCACGGTCATGAGCCACGTATTGGCCGCCTTACTGAAAGCCGAGACGAAGCCGTAGCGTAACCCTTCGTTGTCCACCGCGGACGGACGTAAAGTGACTCCTGACGGCGTTGTAGTCAACCTGCGCATAGCTTACGGCAAGTGGGCGTTGGAAATGTATGTAGCCGTTATGACCGGATCATATCCACACTTACTCCTGGGAAACGATTTTATGAGATCTCTTGATCTATGTTTAATCATGCGATATCGAGAGATTCACTGCGCAAGTGACTGTTTGAAACCGGAGTAATTGGAAGTCGTACAGAGAAAGGACGGGAACGCTCCGTATCCACGACTCACGAGTACTACAGAAGAGAGGGAACGATTGACTGGACAAGAAACGCCGCTACCGAAGGGAAGTGATGTCGGGATATCGGCATCGAGTCCGATTGACATACCACCGCCTACTGTGGCTTCGCCGCCGAGTAAATCGGAAAATAGCGAATCTGATAATAAGGCTGTGAATCATACTTCAACAAAAGAGAGGGCCTCAGCGATACCGACGAAACGTAGGAAACGAAATAAACAAAAGATCATTTCACAAACGCTACCCGAGTCAATGATGAAAAGCGTTTACGAAAACGTAAATCAAAAACCTTCGGGAATGGTCTCGGCGTTCCAAACAAACCCCGTCGAAATAGAAACCGATAACGAACCACATGCACGCATGCACGTGCGTTTATCCCCGAGTTATCCCAAGTCGAGGACCTAGAAATGGAACCATTGAGTCAACGGTTTGTTTGTTTCGAAGCGAGTCATCGAGTATATCGAGATTACGTATTGGAGAAAAGTTGCGATTACGAACACGATTTTGTCGACGTTGCTCAAGGAGTGGTTAACACCAGCGACGGAAAAGTATACGCAATCGTCCAAAATCGATCTCTGGAACCGCTCGTGCTGACACGCAACTCACGTTTGTGCCAACTTCGAAGGATAGACGAAGACCTCGTAGTCCCGGACCCAAAAAGCTTGTCTACTGAAAAAACTAAATCTTATCCGGCGCGAGCGTTGATCACTGGGAGAGATCGAAAAGATTCTCGGACCCAATTTCGTGACAATATAAGAGAAAATAAGAAAATGATTACTATTCGAAATATCGACGACTATTTACAGCACTTCAATGTGGGAATGCACTTGACTTCAGAGCAGAAGTTCTAATTGGGCAAATTCATTGCCGACTTTCGAGACCAATTCGTTTTTGGAAACGACCCGATCGGAAAGTTGACTGATGAGAAGCATGTTATTGATACGGGCGATAACCCCCCGGTTCATCGCGCCCCATATCGTGTTTCTCACTATGAAATGAAGGCAATCGAAACGCAAGTGAACGAAATGCTGAAGAAGGGTATAATAGCGCCCAGTGTGTCCGAATGGGCATCGCCGGTAGTTCTAGTTAATAAACGAGACAACAGTATACGTTTCTGTGTCGACTATCGGGCACTGAACAAGATTACGAAGCCGGATGTCTACCCGCTACCATTCTTAGATGAAGGCCTAAACCTACTGGGGCAGAACAATACGTATTCGACGCTCGACGCTTGTTCCGCCTATTGACAGATCGAAGTGGATCCGGCGTCTCAGGAAAAGACAACGTTTGTATGCCACTTAGGTTTTTTCTACTTCCGGTATATGCCATTTGGTCTTCGAAACGCACCGGCCACGTGTTTACGGGCTATGCAAAAGATTTTTGCCGGAGAAAATCGAAAAATTTGTTATTTATATTTCGACGATATAATCTGTTTTTCGAAAGGCATCGACGACTACCTAACACAACTACGATTATTGTTCGAACGAATGAGAGAGTTTGACTTACGGCTAAAACCTTCGAAGTGTTCATTGGCATGCGAAAGGGTGTTATACCTTGGTCATATCGTTAGCGCTGATGGCATAATACCCGATCAGGCCTGAACTGCTTCGTACCGAGATTTTCCTACACCGAAAAACCAAAAGGACATCCGGTCGTTTTTGGGATTCGGTAATTTCTACAGACGTTTCGTAGAAAATTTCTTGAAGATCGCCGCACCGATCTCCTATCTTTTTAAAGATAACGTGCCGTTCGAATGGGGTGAAACCCAATGTCATGCATTCGATGCTATCAAAACAATGGTGCTAAACCCGCCTGTATTAGCTCATTTCGATCCAACCAAATTGAGTGTATTACGTACGGACGCGAGTTATGAAAGACTCGGTGGCCATCTGGTGCAAAAAGACAATCCGAAAGATAAAGGACGACTCGTCTGCTGTATCAGTCGAACGCTTAGCGTTGCCGAGAAGAATTACTCAGTCCCTAATCTGGAATGCCTTGCGATTATATGGTCAGTCGTGAAGCTGCGTCCGTTCCTGTATGGAAGGCAGTTTACCGTCGAGACCGATCATCACGTATTGTGTTACCTAATGTCTGCGGAAAAATCCCGCAGGAAATATGTGTCGCTGGTCACTACTTCTACAGGGACACGAAATGGAGATTAAGTACAAAAACGGACGTGAGCACGGCGACGCCGACTGTCTGAGTAGAAACCCTTAATGTGCCGACCCGAAAGAGCTCGATAAGGATTATTTCGATGACGAAGTGTTCAACACCCGAGTGAACGCACTTCACGAAGTCCTGACCCTCGAAGAGGAAAAAGAGGAAATGGATCTCTTGGGAGAGAATCGATAAAAGATGGCCGAAATCCAGAGGGCCGACCCTCAGTACGGGATGTTAATCACAGCCATTTCGGGCACACGCGAACTCGATTCCGAGTCCGGGAATAAGGCTAAACAATATTATCTTTTGGACGGTTTGCTCTACCGATGAGAGATCAAAAATACAGGGCAAAAAGTGTACCTGCTATGTGTGCCGAAGAAATTGGTGCCTAAGGTTCTACAAGCCTGCCACACTGACGCAATGAGTGCGCATACGGGTCGAGGCAAGACATATCAACGAATTCGATCGAAGTTCTATTGGTATGGCATGTATGCCGAGATAGAAGAATACGTGTTGAAGTGTGACGGTTGCCAGAGAAGGAAGCAGAAGGGAGGGAAACCATATGGGTTGTATACTCTATTGCCCGTTTCGGATGTGCCCTTTAAGGATATCTTGCTAGATATCGTAGGTCCTATCAATCCGTCGAATCGGGGGAATCGGTATATCGTGTCAATCAATGATAGGTTTTCAAAGTTTGGGATTGCGACTGCTATACCTGAAATAAGCTCTAAAACAGTTATGCGGGTCTTACGAGACGAATTCCTATTGAAATACTCGATACCAGAAACGCTTTTGACCGACAGGGGTACGAATCTTGTATCAACGTATGCCGGGAAGTTCCTGAAATTATATGGCATTAGACACCTCACGACTACGGCCTATCACCCGGAATGTAACGGACAGACCGAAAATTTCAATAAATTTTTAGGCATTTTGTTGTCGATCCTTACGCAAAAAAATCCCGAGGAGTGGGACGAATACCTACAGCAAGTAGTCGACGGCTACAACACATCTCAACACGCGTCGTCACAGTTTACGCCCTATTACTTGGTTTTCGGCCGCGAACCGCGTCTAGCCATTAAAACCGATTTCGGTCGTCAGGATTATGTTGATGATGCCATCTCCCGAGAGATGGGTATTCAACAACTATTCGAAGTACGACAAATAGCCAAACAACATATCGAAGACCGGCAGGAAGACAATAAAAGGAGAGCCGACCCGAAGCGTACAGAAACGACGTTTGCACCAGGAGATCGTGTACTGCTGGAACAAAGAAATATCAAAACGACAAAGTACGGAAAGCTTAAGCCTCGTTTCTACGGCCCCTTTGTAATAGAAAAGGCTTTTCCACCAGTGAATTACAATATCGTTACGTTGACTGTCCCACTATAACGCGCCCGAGTTCATGTGAGACGACTTCGTAAATATAACGATCCCAATCCAATTCCGGATGATGTTGTGAGGCAGTTTGACTTCGACGAGGAAGACTCCGACATCGAAGAAATCCCGATTGTTGAGGGATCAGAACACGAATCGATGGATCAGAGTGATGTGTACTCCGAAGTAATGGCAGGAGCCGAAGTTGACGAGGTGACGGGAGTAAACCGACCCAAACGAGTGACGCAAAAGCCGGACTTGTTTGGAAAGTGGGTTTACTGCCGGAACTGTCAAACCATTGACTAAAACTCCGCCCTCACTCACGTATCCACCCTTTCGACAACGAACCCGATATAGCAATTTAGGACCCGTAGTTGTCTCTCCGCCGGTAGAGACTTTAAAGGGATAAATAACCGTTTTCGACCCGAGTCGAGGACAAGGAAAGCCGACTTTCCTAAACGAAACGTTGACCCATACGTACGCTTGGGCGCAGTTGTTCTAGACCCGAGTAAAGAATAACTGAATCGAGAGTACAAAACGATGTGAAAGCGTTATACATCGAAGAGGATGTCGTAATCGACTAACGAAAGGATACTGAAGGCCTGATCAACCTGAAGACACGTCCCCTCCGTTCGAAAACCACATTCATCTTTCAGATGCGAACGTACGCAAGTGACGACTTTCTTATTAGTAGATATAGCGTTTAATTGACGGAAAAGCACTCAGACGAGGACAAAAAGCTCAGAGTAAGGGTATGTCCGAAAAAAAGAAGCGACTTTTCGTTGACGTCTACGAAAGCAATGTTTAACGTTAGAGATGAAGCCCGAGTTTCTACTCCAAACGACTCATCAAATTCTAGGAACCAAACAGAAATGACTCAACGCTCACTCAGTTTGGCGAGTCAAGAATTACTTGCAAGAATTCGTAGCCTTAGGGCAGCTATAACTACAAATTATACATTTGTTTCGATAAACATATGTTTCGAAAAGAAAAAATAAAATAAAGAGGAAAAACGAGACAATTGATGTTAACGACAGTCTCAAGGGCGCAATTTTCTATATGAGGTGCCTAAAACTAGAGATGAGTGAACGCGACGTAAGGAGTCAGATCAAATCAACTGTTAGTACGATTTATCTGAACAAGCACATACGATTGCAATTCTATATTAAGCGAAGAAAAACCTCATAACGTAGTACAGTTCACCAAAGATGCTAAGTGCCGCCTCAGTTGAGCTGATCTGCCGAATACTTCTGAGTTTGATTCAAATAGTCGAGAGCATAGCGACGATATATTTGAGAATAAAACAAATATTTTTGGCCTTATACGTTATACGCGAACGAGAGCGCAGGCAATAGTCATGCGATTATATGAAATTCCTGATTTCATATCGAAGAGCGATAATTCGACTGAGACGTAACGTATCTGCAAGTCGTTTATAACAAGGAGGAATGGCTTCGGGAATGCAATCGTTTTTGTGAGACAAAATGCACTAGTCAACTTTTAGACGAATTATCGTTACGAAGTAATACGAGAGAGGGCAACAGTCGAGTCAACAACGCAATCGAAAACGGAAGAAGTACCGCTATAGTCAAGCAAGCGTTGCCTTAGCAACATAGTACTAGCCTCTGCTTTACGATACGAAAAAGCGCTCTAAAATGCAATATGAACTGTGAGTTAGAAACGAAACGCAAACGACTTGTGATTTACTAAACACATTACACGGTCGTTCACAACCTCCAAAACAATCGAACCGAAACGACAAGTAAACTACGAATTGATTTGAATTCCGACGACATACTGCCTATAGTATCAGGAATTGCCAATACGACTAGTTTTCGTGAGTCTGAAGAGATAAGTGACGTGAAACTCATTTTCGACTGTCAAACGATACGAACCGACAATCAAAACGGTTTCAGTAGTGAGACGTATATCACATACTTGACCACAAATAGCTATACGATTGCAATAACAACCGACCAATCGCTACGTCAAACGCTACGCCGACCAAAGAGAACCGAACGACAGGAAAGAGTTCGACGAATGTCTCGGAATGTACGGACGCTAACCATTACTTCCTCTATTCGGAAACGAGAATCAAACGTTTCTTGTGTGAGATCTGTGCGAAACCGCCGAAAGACCCCATTTTCTGCACACAGTCCTCCCAATCCGTCGCTGCGAACAGTTGTTATGGATGGTGTCGTGAATGTCTGGAAAAGATATTCACTGAAAAAACTTTTATAACGACACTGAAGCGAAATTCCCAGGGCCCGGTTGTCTCAATAAAATCGGCCCAACAACGTTCGGCCCGATGTCGAGCCGCGACCGGAAATTACAGGACCAGAGATCAAAGATATTTATTTGATAGCAAAAATGTTCAGTCACATCGCCGCGAAGCACGGTGACTGAACAAGACAAGTACATGAAGTTAGACATGATTTATACAATGATTAGATTAATTGTAAATATAAATATGTTTAAATAAAGCGAGGAATTCGAGGAATGTGTGCGTACTTTCGGTGTCGGACGACTACAACGTTCAATGGTCTTCGATGCAGTTAGTACGCTGTCCATGTCGGGATAACTGGAAGTGTGATCTTAGGTGCTTGAGGTCTGTAGCGTATAGTATGAGGTCTGTAGCGGTATATTAAAGTCTGTGGGAGTATAATAGAAGTCTGTAGCGGAAGTATCGGTAGTAAAAATAGGTGGTAATGGTAGTGTTAAGACGGGTAACGAGAGAACATGTGCTAAAACGGGACAGTTAGAAACATTAAGACGTAAAGTAGTTGATGAAGTCTCAGTCCACGGAGGTAATACTCTCAACCTTTGACTTTCTTGGTCTCAGCTACTTCTCCGATCGATGTTTGTAGAGTGGAGCACATGAAAAGCGGCCACAGCCTTAGTATCGGTACATTACGGAGCCAAGCCGGGGTGTATTGAGAACGGGTTGTGGTCACAGACTACCGGCACTGGCTAACGATGCTAAGATTCACATGACTGAACCTCTGAGGGAATACGAGGACAGAGGTTCGATCACTGGGTCAGTGGAAGTCTGTTATGCTGTTCGAGTTAAAAAACTGGTCTGTATTTTGTTAGAGTTGAGACACTGGGATTAGGTTTCACTCATGAGGAAATTACCGGTCGACAGATGTGTGTCTGTCCTGATGAGTTCGAAAGAACGAAACCGGAACAGATGTATATTAACACTAATAGAACATTAATTAACACTGGCGTTTGGTTTGACATTTAGTGGATTTGATGTAGAAATTCAGTAAATTTGGCAAATAATTGGCGTTCGGCTAAGACATTAGCAAAATCCGAGAGATGTGACGGTCGGAAAGGTAACGCAGCAAAAAGTGTTTGTCGTTCAACGGCAAAAGCCGGACAGTCAAGAAGACGGTGAGCGACACTGTTTTCGCCAGCACAACGCCGACAGAGCGAGTCGTCTCAAAGCCGAAAACGGTGTAAATACGATTTAAAGTCTCCATTACCCGTAAGATATTGTGTCAGAATATGGTCCGTAATCAACCATGTTCTGGCCAATCTATCGCTGACATTCGGTAGCAAAGTGTATGTAATGCGACCTTTATCACTATCCTGCCAGTGTTGTTGCCATTCAGACAAAGCAGAGTGATGAATGGCGGTTAGAGCTGCGGTATTTGCCTAGTGAACAGTACTGGCCGTCAAATCGCAAAATGCGGGGTGAGGTGTGGAGGCAAACGGCGGTCGAACAAACAAATTTATGTTATCCAAGTAGTTTGGATTGTAGTGGTTGGTCAGAGGTTTGTGTCCGCGACCGACGTAATATTTGTCGGTAAGTTCTTTGATTCGGTAGTGTAATGGTATTGTTGCCGTAATTATCCAAAGAGACTCATGAGATGTGGTGCGATAAGCTCTCGCTGCCCGTAAAAGTGCTGTTCTTTGGACTGTTTTAAATCGGCGTAAGTTGTGCTCGACCATAACTTTACCGGACCAAACAGGAGAGCCGTAAGTGATTGCCGGTTCAATAGCCGATTTCCATATTGTAGTCATAGCTTTAGGACCAATGCCCCAAGTGTTACGGGCAACAGCGGCAAAGCGGCCTACAGCAACACTTGCCCGTTGGCAGACATCTTTGATATGTTGGCTGTAACTAAGTTGGTAGTCAATTGTGATGCCGAGAAACTTGATATGTTTGTGAAAACCGATTGTTTGGCCATTAAGACGAATGTCCAAAGGTTGGTCTTCGGAGCCGCGGCCGATATTAAGAATTTGTGATTTAGAGGCATTAAATAAAAGTTCAAGAGAATTGCTCCATTCATTGACTAGATTTAGCGCTATGTTAGCTTTCTCTGCGGCTACTTTACGGCTTGCTCCGCAAACAACTAATACGGCGTCGTCAGCGTATGATTGGGCAAAAACGTGCGGACCAAACGGGAGACGATATAGCCCGTCATACAAAATATTCCAGAAAACCGGACCAGAAGGAGAGCCTTGCATACAGCCCATTGATGGTGTTCTGTAAACGGTTGAAGATTCAGTTTGAACTTCGATTCTGCGACCCGAAAAATAATGTGCGGCTAAACGGTAAAGATTTTTGGGACACTGTTTTGATTGTAAATCGGTTAATATATACGGCCATCTGGCCCGATCAAATGCCGATTTAATGTCTAATGAAATAACGAGTACACACCAGCCTCTCGTGCGATAGTTTTGAGCAATATTGGTCAAATGAAGGATTGCTTCGGCGGTTGAATTTTGCGGCACAAACCCTAATTGTTTGTTTGAGAGTTGATCGTTAAAATGTAAATGCCATTGAATACGGTTAATCATCAAACTGTCTAAAGCTTTTCCAATGGTCGGCAAAAGACATATAGGCCGAAAATCTTTAAAAGTCTCAATTGTAGTAGAGTTAGGTTTAGGAATAAATTTTATTATTGCCGTCTTAAATGCTTTCGGAAAACAACCAATGGCTAAACATTTATTAAACAATAAGGTTATTTCTGGTAACAAAACTTCAGTAATCTTCTGTAGTATTGTGGCAGTTATTAAATCAAAACCGGGGCATTTCTTAGTTTTCATACGACTAATGACAGATTGAATTTCCGCTTCGGTAAACGCAGTGTCATCTAGTGTGTCGATGATGTCATCCAAAGGTTGGTGTAAAGTTGTGTCTTCGGGGAAATATTGCGACAAAAGCAAATCAATTGTTTCGGTTTCGGTAACGGTATACGTCCCATCGGGTCGGCGTATATATTTTAGGGGTCCGCTAGTCTTACTCTTTGTCCGCAACAATTGGTATATCGACCCCCACGGATCGGCAAAGTTGTCCACTTGACAGAAACGACGGAAAGAGTCTTCCTTTGCTTTCTTGAGGCAATGTTTATATTTGTGGTAAACAGTGAGATATTGAATTCTCCGCAATTGAAAATCAGGAGGATGACCGCTAAGACGATTGCGTAGTTTTCTGACCTCTTTCCGTAACGGTGTTAGTTCGGGAGACCACCAATTATTTGCTTTGCAATGATGTTTTGAGCGCGGAATAGTTTGTTTGGCTGTCCGTTGAATTGTAGTCATATAAATTTCGGTTACATCTTCAGTGTCACATGATGTAACTGCAGTTGAAATTGCCGCCGAAAACACTGGTTTGAACTGTTCTAATTTCCGTTGAAATTCACCCCAATTAGCCCGATTGGTGTTGAATAGCCGTGAGTGTGCACGTATATCTGCCGGTGTGTGTAATAGTGCAACACTAAACCGAATATAACTGTGGTCACTTAAAGTTTCTTCGTCAATAACCGACCAGTTGCGGACTGTGCGAAGTGCAGCCGATGTGGTAGCGGACACATCAATAATGCTAGATGCGACAGTGGATTGGTGGCGATACGTTGGTGTGCTGTCTTCATTGAGAATGTAAATGTTATTAGAGGCAAAGAAATCGACTAGTCGTTTTCCTCGGGTATCTTCTTCTTCACATCCCCACATAAAGGCATACGCATTCGTATCGATACCAAAGTAAATGCGATTGTTCGCTAATTCAGTTACAATTGCGACCAATTGCTGAATTTGGTCATCATTCAGTTGGCTGTGACGGGGTTTCCCGGGATGGTAGGCGGAAACAAATGTTAATGATTGCTGTTGTGTGGAGACAGTGACTACGCAAATATTAGTGTCACTAAGGTTCTGGTGAAAATAAACAGAGAGATTGCTGTTATTGACTGCAATAGCTGTTTTCGGTTTGTCACCCGTAGCGCAAACGCGAAAACCAGTCAGACCGGAAACTATTGCCATAAATGTTTGGTTCTTGAATTAGAAGAATATCCCATTTCCGGTAGACAGCGAAGTTAACAAGTTGTTGAGTGACGGTTTTGGATTTGTTGAGATTAATTTGAATAATAGTAAGACTGTGTATCAGAAGAGAGGTGTTAGAGGCCATAGTCGGTGCGGTCATATTCAGTCTTTTTCCAGCGGATGAGTGATGGGCAGTCGTTTGAATAAGCGTTATGATTGGTGTCGGCTTTAGATTTGTTTTTTAAATTGTTATTAGCGCACAGAAAACACTTTGGATCATCCGATTTATTGGTACAATTCTTAAAAGAATGTTGACCAGAACAATGGCTACAAACTTTGTTGTGTTGACATTTGGAGCGGACAGATTTATCAGGGTTAAAAACCGCTGCTCGATGTCCGAGGCCGCAACAGTTATAACAACGGGTGACAAGTATGTGGTCTTCAATTATGTGCATACGCCATCCCAGACAAATTCTCTGCATTGTTTTAATTGCTTTGTGTGTTTCTGGTGGTACTTCAATGACTACATTGCGTATATTGTTCTTTAGTTTTGAATGGAATAGGAAGCGGACAGATTGTTCGAATGCATTAACATCATTACAGGAGGAAATTACAGAACCGGATACTGGTGGAGTGTGACGGCTGTCTAGCCATACACAGGTTCGAGCATTACAAAGGCCTCGGCAGTGACACCACGAAAGCGAAACATTACGAAACGGGAATAAATCGATCCGAAATAGTACGCTATGAGGACTACGAACGCGTTTGGACGGAAGCGAACGATCGATCGAAGAGCATGGCCGAAATGACGGAACAGATTATAGACCAAGAACGACAACTTCATCTGAATCAGCTTCAAATAAAGCAAGATTTCGAAGACGCCCAAGATCAGTTGGAAAGTCTTCAAAAGATAGTAAACGAACAGAAACTGAAAATCAAAGCCCTCGAGGAAGCGACGACGTACACGATTGAACAGATGATGAACATCGCTGACCACGCCTTCTTCTTGTGTCGTGAGAGCTACCAGAACGTACATAACGCCAATCTCGCAAACGAGTGAGCCCGAAATGTGTATTCGAACATCGGGCACGGCCTTACGGGGTGCGATAACGCGCACGCCCCACAACATTCGGGAAGGAGAGCTCCTAATTGTATCGAACCGGACGACCCAACAATATCACAATACCATCTCTTCTTTAAGAACCTGAGCTTCGACCAAAAGCCTGTACTGCTCACACACCTCAACAGTACGGCCGCAGTTCAACACACACTCGGTAGTGTCAAACACGATCAAAAACCAAACCAAAGGTATCAAATCCTTCAGGTCTGGTATGAGAAAATACCAGAAGAGAGAGAGCGTGAATTGGGATACGGATACGGCCGCGCAATGCCTTTATACGGCCATTTTCGAGGGAACGAAACGACATTCTATCTAGTGCTGCCTATCGAATGCATGCCGGAAAACGATAACGCCGTGATGCGCTTCCTGTTCATGAAATTCGAAGGCTGCCCGTTCCCATTCCTGTCCAGGCCATCCTGGACAAACCCCGAACTCGAACTCTTCATCAATGAATGGTTGGAGAGATTGCGAAAACGAGCTGAAGAAAGCAAAGGATTTGTGGGAAATGACATTGCGAGCTAGTGGGCAAACACTCACGGACGGGGCCGAATCGTTATGACACCGGCACCGGCCACCGTGACCAAGCCGTCAACAACAACGGTAACTATGGGCTCCTTGATGGAGATATACCCCGACCTATTAGGGCAGTCGACCTCTATGGCTCCTGCGCCTAACCAAATAACGCCTGTGAAAACGACACCAGTACTGACGCCAATCTTAGTAACGCCAACGGGCCCGTCGTTTAAAACTTCGAAGAAAAATGACCGAAAAGTTAGTTTTAAAGGACTGCCACCCCGTGAATTAGGCGAAACCCCTACCAAAACCGCTCACTCACTCACTGGACTCCGAGACAACTCGATGTCACTTACCCGATCTATCGCCACTGACCCGTTAGTACCCGAACCGACTCGAACCACATCGATACAACGAGCCGAAGACGACAACGAACCGCGACCGTCAGAAACTGAAGTAAACGAGTTGTGCGAACAGACAGCAAGAGAGAGGCGGCAAAAGTTGGCCAAAGACGGAAAGTCTGGCGTTGTAGACGACTCGAACGATTCCCAAGAGACCACCATTGACGTAGACAAGGCTCAAGGAGCGATCGAAAACGAATGTGCGATTATCGAAGAAATACCGCCTCGTAAAGAGCAAGTCGACATTTCGGAAACGGTCGCCCATCTAAGAGCACAAACTCTCGAGATGAAAGTTATTCAGAGTAAGGGGGATGTAGGAGTGGTTAGAATATCAAGTGAATTTATTCGGTAGAACTAGAGACACTTCACTCTCGAGTACGGTGTCTTTTTTTTCGATACAATTTTTTCAAACACTGGGGTTAAGTTTATGCCTCTATATAGCGATAAAATTACCGATAAAATGATTCGTATAAGTAGTGATTAAAAGTACGTTAAAAACGGTTAAGAATTGAAGTTAAAAATAAGCGATAAAACATAACATTTGGCAATAAACTATACAAAAGTTGTACAAAAAATTTATATGTTTAAACGGTGATTGGTGTCGGTGTGTTGGGCTGTGGGCCAGGCGGTGACTGTCCGATGCCAAGAGCCGTTTGGTTGACATTATCGATGGCTTTAACGTATACGAGAAATGCCGAGAATGTTTGCGGACTGGAGATAAGTAGTCGTAGCGGTGTTAAGCCGTTTAATTGTTAGCCTATCGATTCGTAAAATTGTTGCCGTTGTAGAGCATAAGCGGTACACTCAAAGAGTCTGTGCTGGACATCGTCCGTAGATTCGCAGTGTAAACAGTTCAAAGACTTTCGGAGACTAAAGCAGTGCAAATAGGCGGCAAAGCTCCCGTGTGCTGTGAGGTACTGCGTTAGATAGTATGTTGGCGAGAAGTGATGCAGCGACAGGCGATCAGAAATTGTTGGGAAGAAGTCTATTGTATGACGGCCTGTGCTCCCGTTTACCCACTGGTTGTTCCACTCGCGGAGTAGCGCTGAATTTATTCGGTATTTAAAGTCAGATATTGGCGTTAAGCTATAGCAGTGTACATCGGCGTTGGTGGAGGTATGTTCTCGTGCGAGACGATTGGTTAACTTATTGCTTGTGTTGCCGCTATAAGCCAAAATTTTGCATATGGCAAAACGCACGGAAGAATTTTCAAGTGTTCTGAGAGCGGCTATTATTTTGTAGACAATCGGCAAAAAGAGTCGAATTTACCGATTGCTTGTATAGCAGTTTGGCTGTCCGAGTAGACACAAACGGAAATTGGAGCGAGCGTTACCGCAAAACATAGAGCTTGTTTGATAGCTATAAGTTCGGCCTGAAAAACAGAGCATTCAGGGGCGAGAGAACAGGCAGATTCCTTAACACACTGCCCGTTAGAATAAGCGCAAAACGCCGCAGAAACTTTGTCGGCATTTTTCGAGCCGTCCGTATAAATAATTATATCTGCGTTGAAAGGGACGTTCGAGACAAACGGTCGGAGAGCAGGGTGAAACCGTTTAAAATATTTGATTTTTCGCTCAATTCTGTTGTAGTCAATAATAACGTCAAACGCACTCACGAGATTGTTGTTCGTCGGTTGAACGCCGCGACGCAGACTATAGTTTGCCACTAATTGTTCGGCTCGTAATGAGACAGGAGGTATGCCTGAAATAACGCAGAGAGCATCCGTTGGTGCTGTTCGGTAAGCTTTAGTTACACAAAGCGAAGCAAAGTGTTGCACAGAAGACAGTTTTTTCCGATTCTTTTGAATACGAGACCTATCGATCCAAACGGGAATAGCATACAGAAGTGCCGGCTCAATAGCACAGGAGTATATGGTTGCCATGGCTTTGGCTCCGATGCCCCAATTAGACCGGGAAACTAACGAGAATTTAGTCAGTGATGTTTTTGCTTTTGCGCTGACTGCTGCAATGTGTTCGGAAAAGTCTAATTTCGAGTCAAGCACTACTCCAAGGTATTTCATGCTTGACACATGCCGAATAAGTTCCCCACCAAGTCTGACGGTTGGCTTATAGTTGGTCTTGTAGAAGGTTAGACACTGAGACTTGCGTGCATTGAATCGCAGTTGCACCGATTAACTCCAGCGGTGGACGTCCGTTAGACCAGAGGTGATGCGATTTTGGAGTTCTCGTTGTGTTCGATTGGTAAACACGAGCAGCACGTCAATGGCGAATGTTTGGATGTAGCAACCGATGCCCAGAGGTAGTGATAGGAGGTCGTCATAAAAAATGTTCCAAAATATCGGCCCCGAAGGGCTGCCCTGCATACAGCCTTGTGTTTGGCGATGAACAACCGTTGTGGACTCTGTCTCTGCGGTGACATATCTTTCCAAAAAATAATTGAGGACAAGTAAATATAAATTTCGAAAGCAATTGCGTTGTTTTAGAGCCGACAAAATGTAATGCCATTTGGCGTTGTCAAAAGCTCCTTTGACATCAAGCGATATAGCGACAGAATAATGTTTGTCGGCCATTACGGGACGAACAGTTGACAAGACTTTGGCTATGGCTTCGGTAGTGCTTGTTTGCGGAGTGAAGCCGAATTGATGTGCACACAGACGGTTGGTGATAAGCATATGCCAGTGTATACGTTTAATCATCAGTGAGTCTAGAGCTTTGCCGATTACAGATATCAGAAATATCGGCCAAAAAGCTTTGTGCGTAGGAATATCGGCAGAGTTGGCTTTCGAAATAAAGTTGACAAGTGCAACCTTAAACGCTTTCGGGAAGACACCGTTCGAGAAACAGCGGTTGAAGATTGTAGTGATCTCGGGGAGAATCACAAGCGATGCGCTCTTAGCGATGTCGGCAGTAATGCAGTCAAGTCCCGGAGCTTTTTTCGTTTGCATATTAAATATTGCGGCACGGACTTCGACTTGAATGAACAATTAGTCGTCGGCGGTATCAGGCGGTGTATTGACCGATTGTCTGAAAGCGAGTTGTATGTCGGTGTCGTTAGTCGGTGTATCCGCGGGGTAGAAGCCGTTGAGTAGTGCATTGAGTGTTTCGGACTCGGATCGGGTGAACGAGCCGTCCGGAAGTTGCACTGACTTTAGAGGGGCTCTAGCCTTCCTCTTTAACCGATAAAGTTTGTAAACTTTACCCCATGGATCATGTTCGGATTCAGTTGTAACAAACTCACGGAAATAGAAAAATTTGGCCGATTTGACTGCTTTATTGTACCGACGGCGAGCGACCAAATACCGTTCATTTCGTTCAATATATGCCGGGGTGTTTACAAACTTGTGCGCTCTATTGCGAAGTCTTCGGACCGACTTCCTCTGATCGGTTAGCTCCCGAGACCACCAGTCGACTGATTTGTCGCAGATTCGCTTATAGGGAATGGCGGATTTGGCGGAATCAGTAATGCATTGAATAAGGAATTCATCGGTAAATTCAATGTCATTGTCCGTTAAACAATGGCTGATTTTGTCGCGCAGATCAGGGAGTTTTTCATAGAGTTTGTCGCGAAAGAAATCCCAGTTTGCCCGGGAAGTGCAAAACTTTTTGCTGTAAGTTAAGCGACTGATTGGCGTTGATTGGAGCGCAATTTCAAACGAGATGTAGCAATGATCAGAGAAAGTTTCCGCCGATAAAACGCACCAGTTATCTGTACGGCGGACGAGGTTATTACTGATTAGTGTCAGGTCAATGAAACTTCTTTCACCGCATGACTCGCGGACAAAAGTCGGTTCGATTCCGTCGTTTAGAAGACAAAGATCTGAAGCGGCAATAAATTCGATCATTTGTCGGCCTCTGTTGTCTTCTCTGCCCGATCCCCAGCACTGGGATTTGGCGTTCGAATCCATACCAATGCACAAATGTTCGTTGCGGAACTGTGCCGTTAAAAAATCTAATTTGGCCAAATCTTGGCTATTGTCTGGCGACGGCGAATGGTATGCCGAGATAAACACTATTTTGTCAGTGTTGCTACCGATAGAGACGATTGTATGGTCGCGGTCAGAGAGTTCGGCAAAGTGGTGCACAGATAGGCGGAGATTGACGACTGCAATTGCCGCTCGAGGATGTGGGACATCTGCTGCAACCGTGTGGTGCATGTTGTCGATACCGGTGACTTTACCGTTAAAAATGTATGGCTCCTGGACTAGTAGAATGTCGATATTGTTTTGGTGCGCATATTGTGATAAAAGAGCGGAAGGAGATGGCGAATGGTGTAGGTTGACTTGTAGGCAGCGAATACTAGGACTTTGATTGTCGTTAAGTTCAACAGCCATAGTCGGTTCGATTGAATTCCGTCTCTCTATAGCGCAAGTATGTAGGACAGTCGGCGGACATAACTGAGTGATCTGACCGTATGTTTTGATTTTTCGTACGAGTTTGTTCGGCTAAACAGCAGATACATTTAGCCTTAGAGGTATCGGTCTTGTTCGGACAGTCAGCGAACCGATGCTCTTCGGAACAGAAACTGCAGACAAGTCGGTGTTTGCATAGAGTTTCTTTGACATCGTTGTTGTTGCGCACCGCTCGATGTCCTAATTGGCAACGGTTGTAGCACCGGGTAACGAGAATGAAGTCATTGGCCTCACAGACCACCCAATTAAGCTTTAGTCGGCGTTGTTTAGCAATGAGTTTGCGAAGTTTTGGGGTCACTTCGATAACTACATTGACTTTATTGTCTTTGTTTGGACGGGAGTAAGGCACAAATTTGACCGACGATTTACAGTCGGCAATGCATGGGTATGCAGCAGTGATTAACTCGTTTTGCGAGTACATGTAAGTCACGATGTCGGCGTCGGAATAGTCTTTCGGAACACCGACTATCTGCATACGAGGGTTGCGCTTGTTTGCCGACTTAATCTCGTAGTTTGTGCTGAAGGCTCTGTTATTAATAAGTCGGTCTTTCAGAGCAGTTAGTTCCGTTGCCGATTGCACTGAGACTATAAGTTTTCCGTCTCTGGCTCGACGGAGTTGTGAAACTCCAATGCCTAGAGCTACCGGGTCGATTGTGCTCTGAAAGTCAGACTTGGAAGTGGCCGACTCTTTATGGTTTCGTGGGTTGATTATAAGTGGGTGACTCGGTTGACTGTATTGGGGCTTGGACTGCTTTTGCCGGACAACTTGCAAATAGGACGGGCGGTCGTTAGTGGTGGAGCTATCGAAAGACTTGCTGGCGGCGATAGGTCGAGACTCAATGGCTTTGCGATTCAGGAGAATTTCGGGCAAAAGTTGGTCTGTTATAGCAGGCATTACACGGTCGTCTATACGCTTAGTGATGCGTTTATAGAATGGGACGACCGTATTGGCAATATCCCTATCTATTTGCCCAAGAGTTGGCAATATTTGGTCGGTTAAAGTGTCAGTTATAACCGTTAATTGTTGGGACACATGCTCGATAGAAATTAAAGCATCGATTTTGCCTTGAAGGCGGGCAGCTAATCGTTCGGCCGGCAAAACGAAGTTTAGCGCTCGTTCAAAGAAATTAGCCATATTTTGTTTAAACGGAATAGTGATATGGTTGGACTTAAGATTTAACAAGTAGGTGTTGTAGTCCTTCCATACTCGGTCTGGTGTATCGGCAGGAGTCAGCGTACGGTCGTCGGTGAGAAGTGGATCGACAGCCCGTTCGTCCTCAAATAGCAAAGCATCGTTGAGAGAATGCTTGGATGTGAGTGATCTCGACATTGTGTTAATAGGTGGCGGTAGAGTGGAGCACAAGTGGCAGACTGGTGTTAAAGATTAAAGTGTTAGTTTGTGTTTTAACACACTTGGCAGCACAGGCGAAAAGAACACAAAATGTGACGGCAGTTGGTGTTAAAATACACAAATAAAAGTTAGAGTTATTGTCACCAAAGGCAACAATGGCAGCACTGGAGGTAAACAAGAAACTCTGTAGAAATGCGCACAACAGTAAATTTTTAATTAGATTTAAAACACTGTTGAGAGTAGATGTGTTTTTGATGTAGAAGTGGTTAGGGGAACAGAGCCGACCACTTCTCCCGAACCGAATGCTTCAAAGCGTCAACGAGTCAAAGGACCCGAACCACCGAAGCAGTGATTACCGAACGACGACGACCGACGATTCGATTTTAGTTTTAACGAATTGAATCCGTTTTATT